>NMUG010008077.1:0-11795 GCA_002855965.1 Monotropa hypopitys | reverse complement strand
TGCGTGTATTCACATGTTTCTTATGTGATAATTGCATGAAGTTATCTGTTTTTTCTTACTTACATGCAAGCATGAATAAGAGTGAGATATGTTGTTGTGATGCATTGGGCATGATTAGTAGGGTTCCACTTAAGCTATTGTCATGATTAATATGTTGTGTATTTATGCTATGGGCATGTTTGAGATGATGTTATTTATGCTTTGAGCAGTATGAGTATCTGGTATTTATCTGTTGAGATTCACATATCTGTTGTCTTGTTATCATTTAGAAAAGAATGATGTGGAAACACGAATTACAAATCTAAGAAGAGAAAGAAGAGGATATTACCCTCGGCATACTCAAATGAGTTGTTAGGCCGGAGTAGGGGTAATGAGAGAGTAAATCCCCCGGGCATGCTTTATAAGCTGCTAGGCCGAGTAGGGGAAATGAGAGAGATAATCCTAGGGGCTTGCTATTATATGTTGTTAGGCTGAGTATGGATTTGGGCTTGATTTGTTCGCCCTTGCTTGACATGGATACTGTTGAGAAGAGAATTGTTACATAAATAAATTCTAGAAGAGAAGTACTATGGGTACGAAAAACATGAATATATGGACAATTGCATGATTACGTGATAGTTGGAGAGAGACACCACCCCTTGGACAGTTGCATGTTTTACGTAATAGAAGGGGAGAGACACAACCCACTAGTCACTTGTTCTTTACTTGTACCTTACTTATACACTGTGGGTTTTTCTTTACATATCAAAGTGCATATATGACTGTTGTATCTGATACACCTGGATATCTTTTGCTTGTTTTGTTTTACAATCTATATCCAGGTAAAGGAGTTTAGCTAGTTCACCTGCAAGCCATTGCCAAGAGGATTAACTATTGGAGAGAGGATAGCTGTGGTACTCCTTTTTGGGAGATTTCTTTTTAGTTATGTCTACTTTATAATAATCGGTGTGTGTTGAGACTGTTGGCGCTTTTGTCGTGAGAGTTGTTAGAGCTGTTGACTCATGTTATTTAGATTTATGGCAATTTTTCTTGATACTACTGTTTAGATGTGGAGTTTACTTTGGGATTTCAGATTTTAGTATTTTCCACTGCGATGTTATTATGGTTGGTTCAGTAAAATAACTTTATTTGTTTCACTTGGGTTCAGTTTTGATACGGTGTAGTCATGGATTCATTTCCAATTTATATATTTTTATTATAATCTGTAATGGGTCTTGACAAGTAAAGTCGCTTTTCGTGGTCTTCTTCAAGAAATCAATTATGCCACTATTTGAGCTTGCATTATCAAGTATGATTGTCTAACAAATTGTCCATCCCCTATTCCATTAAAACATTTCTCTACAACCTTATCAAGTGTCTCGCCCTTGTGATTTGCAACTAAATAAAAGTAAAGAATTTTTTTGTGAAGATTCCAATCACAATCAATGAAATGAGCCATAAGATACATAAGTTTAAATTCTAAAGAGAAGTCCAAGTGTCTGTGGTAAAGCAAATTCATTGGTACTTAAGTGCTTTCTTTAGAGATATCTTCTGATCTTGAAATATTTTGATACAATTGTTTGCAACCATCAATCTACTTGGGGGATTGCCCCAGTTTGGTTGCACCACTCTTATGAACTGCTTAAAACCCCGACCCTCAACAAAACGAAAGGGCAATTCATCCAAAGTAATCATTTCTGACAACACCTTTCTACATGCCTCTATAATAAATTTAACAGTGTTAAGCTTTGGATTCGTGCCTTCTACATTCACGGGTTCAAATGATAGGGTTTGTTGCTTCTTATATGGGTTCCTTTTGATATTATATTGGATAAATTCATAAATGTTACATAGAACCTGAATATGGTTTTTCATTGACGATGTCCCATTAGCATTGAGATCACAACAATATTCCTAAACATAATATTTACAAGCCCCACTTTGTTTACCATCACCTTCTTTGGTCACCTTTTCAAAACGATCCCGAATAATGGGCTCATCAACCCTCTTATTATATTTTGGACTATGTTTCTTTTTCACATTGGGTTCATTATCGTGTACTGTGATAAGTTTATCAATATTGTTAGACTCGGTAATAGTAACCCCAGAATCATCTATCTTCAAAAAAATGTATTTCACCACCACACGAGCCACAAAATGTTCAAAACATTAGAGCTTGCAATATATAAAATTTATAGAATAATGGTATTGGTTATCGGAGGTTCGGGGGAAAATTCGGAAAGAATGAAGAGATTTAAAAATTATAGAAATAACTATGATAGTACAAATAAACTAGTATGAAGGTACTTAAGGAATATATATTAAGGAAATGAGAATATATGAAAATTTAAGATTATTGTAAAATTATAGAAAATATGGGAATTTAAGCAAAATTGAATTTTAAGCATATCATGTATATTTGAGATTTTGATAGTACATTATATGGTTGATTATATGATCAAGAGTTCTGCACCAACATCAGCACCCCAGAGAGATTAGGAGTTTGGATAGCCACACTTTGACTTAGGAAACTCACTACCCAAGTTATCAAATCCACGAGGCATCTAACAAGTGAAATAAATCCACTAAAATGGTACAATAGTACAAAAGAGTACAAGGGAGTGGAAGAACAATAAATACAATAGCTGACAACAACAACTATAAAGATAAATAGAGCTAAAAGTTAAAAGGAGAGACAACCTCCAAAGAAATCCTGCTGCTACTCCAAGGACTCCAATCGACAAGTCCTCCTAACCCTGAAACACAGAACACTGGGAGAAAGGGGAACAGAGTCTAAGCTATCCACGCGCTCAGTAGAAAAATTTCTAACTACTCACAAGCATGCACAAGGTGAGTGTGTGCCCAAGTGTCCACAAACAAGGCGTGCAAAGACAGTAAAAGACTCCAAGTTCTAAGGTATGATAACATGTCCTCAAGGACACAGTGAGCTCAAACCTACAACCAACAAAGAACAAAGACTCAAGTCCTCAATACCAAAAGAAAACACTATGAGAATCTCCAAAATCCAACCAACCTGGACAACGACTCGAATACAAGTCCAAATCTCCACTACTAGAGTAAGACAACCACAAGGGCTCACTATGAGGGCCCAAAGAACCACACCACCAAGACTATACCTCCCAACTCATTCCAAAATCCTCTTTCAACCTTAGACGTTGTTATAGATTGGATTCACACACAATTTTGAGATATTTGAATGATTGAGGTATGTTTTTTAATTCTCTCAACCTTGACAAGAACAAGGGAGCCATACACATTCACCTTGACGAAATAAGGGATACCAAATTTTCCTTCATTATTATTGTTATTTCACTGCATCTTCCCAACTTGTCAAAACAAGAGGGGCACCTGTCTCAACCTCATTAAAATAAGAGAGTAATCATGTTGCATCAATAGAGTGGGTCTGGTATAGTGGCCCGTCGACACACTATCCTTTCCCTTCTATCATTCCCCAACTCGTCGGGAGGGCTACGCTATCCCCATTGTGCACAATGTCGTGGATGGAGCGACCATCCATAGAATCCCATCATAAGTCCATTTCTACATAAATCATTATGTCATTCCCCAATTCGATGGGAGGGCCATCGTTGCCCTTTGATTTCATTTCGTTAGTTCATTCCTAGCCCAAGCTAGTCCTAGGGAACATGTGTTCCAATAATGTGCGAACACTTAGAAGTTCCTTACATATAGTCAACCTTATCGATACACCTAGTTGACTTCATTTCTGTTTAATCCAATTATTTTAGTGACTCATAAGTTATGGATTCAAGGTTGAGTACGAGTAGCCCTCGTAGGGCATATCCTCTATATTTGTCTTTCATTGGGTATGTTGGATTAATTTGTTAGTTATTCACATCACAACTCATGCTTAATAATATCAAGGGAGACCATCAATTCTTTCAATGTCTTCCACCTTGACGACATCAAGGGAGGCCACACCAATCGTCACCACATTTTGGGACTACTCCAACTTATCATGATTTCACTCATTGACTCTCAAACCAAGTCTAGACACCCGATGCATGCGGGAAGTCTCTAATAATTCAAGGAGCATCATTCCCCTTCAAACTCACCTAGGTGAACCATGACAAACATCATGTCACCCTAATGCCTGACTTGGAGTTTTATCAACTACATGTGACCACATGATATCGGGTTCACCTAGAACCTCAAATGACTCCAAAAATGACTCATTACGTTCCCAAATCAAGCATATAGCCCACTAGGGCATTTTTTTAAAACATGCGGTGTCCATTGGATTCCAAGGCCATCCAAAGTTACCACAAGCCCACCATTTCACCACAATGACTCAATATCAACCATAGACACTAATCCAAATATTTCATTGAATATTTGGCTTTCATTAATTTGAAGGCCAAGGATACAACCTCCTAAACTCATCACAAGCACAAGACTAGTCACAAAACCTATAGAAGTCAGCCCACATGAATTTAGTGCCAACCAAAACCTTAGATAACCTAGTGGGGGATGAACATAGGGGAACAATCACACACACACACACACACACACACACACACATACATGCACATACAAGGGAGAAGAGAGAGGTTACCCATCAGAGCTATTGAATCTCGAAATCCCTAGGTGAGGGATTCTTCATACCGCCATGAACCGAGAGCATCAATGCGTATCCCTCGAGACGCTTGTCGTCGTTAGTGAAGGGTGATTCTCCAAAAACCCTATGGAGAGGGTTCAAATGTGAGAGAGAAGGAGAGGGGAGAAAGAGATATATAGATAGAAGGAAAGACTTACATGAGGGAGGTATAGAGAGGAGTGTTCTGGACCAAATGAGGGGTTTACCCTCATATTAGTGAATATACACGCCCTGGGAATGACCAAAATGCCCCTAATTAAAGTCTGCTAAAATTCCCACAGGACCCGTTACCAGTAACGCGAGCACGTCCGTTACCGGTAACACAACTCTCTGGATCTTCCCAAACATAGCTCGTTACCGGTAATGCGCATGTGCCCGTTACCGGTAACGTAACTCTCTGGATCGGCCCAAACACCTGTTACCGGTAACGCGCTATCGGTAACCCAAGCCTCAGCAACTTTACCAAAACTACAGCCGGGTATTTCGGGCCTAACTTCTTCGTCCGAACTCCAATTGAGACGATTCAAGTTGCGTTACTTTCGTAATAAAATTCTCTACAACTTTTATGAAGAATATAGTTTAATTTCCAGAATATTTCGGGGTCGTAATGGGCCTAGAAAACCCTCGACATAGTTCCATAACAACCCAAACTAACACCAATTCTATATCGAGAGCTCTCATCACTCCAAACTGCTAAACTATTATCTTTTGAATCCCAACCTTGATCTTTTTCTATGAAAACTCACTTTTCATAAATAAGATCTATTATTTTCATTGTTTATAAAACGTATTCCCAATAACTATTTTGTAAAATTTTCAAAAGTGTGACAAAATATCCTCCTTACAGAAATTTCGTCCTTAAAATTTACATAGGGATGTGAGAGGATGAAAATCGGAATCAAATGCTACCCACAATACCAAAAACATCACACTCCCTTAATATTCAAGTCAAGAATCAAAACTCATCTCCATCAACGATTACATACAAGATGACTTACAAAAGACATGCTAAGATGTTCAACAAGGATGCTTGGATTCGATACGGTTGCTCGGATACTTGACGGACGCACAGTCAAGCATAGATACGCTTACGCACCAACACCCCATGCATCAATCACAAAAAAATGTTGCACGTGTATGTTTTATAATTCACATACCAACGAATATGCTACGGATACACCGATACGCCAAGGACACACCGATACGCCAAGTACACGCCGATACGCCAAAGACACACCGTTACGCTAAGGACATGTCGATACACCAAGGAAACATCAATAAGCCACAGTCTAACAAGCGCCACAACCAACTATGTACGTATGCATCGCAACACACACAATATCACATACACATCCTAATGCGATAACCGTATGATATTGGTGATTTATTTTGAGATGCCCCGTCCGGTAGCCCTTCTCAAACTAATTCATGCACATCAAACATATATCACATGATCAAAGGAAGATACTCACATACGCCAAAATATATATGTGCTAGCCTAAACAATATGACATAAAATCATACTCATACCAAGTCTAAACAACAATATGCATTTACACCCAAATTTCCCACGACCAATCGAATACATACGCCTCTCGTCCACAATCTTCTTGCCGATGATCGAGACAACATCTAACACACAAGTATGCGATCGAAGGCATAATTAGTGGGAATAAAAAATTAGTTCATTTGAATAAATGTAATTGCTCCATCTCCAATGATTGTTTTTTATTTAAAAGTTTTATGTCTAATTTCTAAATTATTTTGAATGAAATATTTACAGTTATCCAAATGAAATAATTTTTTATAAAATTACTTAAAAAATTATTTTAAAATTTATCAATAAATCGATTTATTTATAAAAGGAATTCACTCCCGTTGCGTTGTGGACACGAACAAACTCTACTCACGCACAAATATATGCATTCCTTATGTGATTATATGCGTAGTTGAACTGAGATGTAAGTGGAATAAGAAAGAAGATTTGGTATTAAAGAACGAGAGAAGTAAATAATTTGGGGGTAACAAAACAAATCAAATAGAGTTGCTGTTAATTGTTGATGTCAAGAAGTGGTTATCGAAATCGACGATTTTCAAATGATGTGGCTGTAGTTTAGTGGTGAGAATTCCACGTTGTGGCCGTGGAGACCTGGGCTCGAATCCCAGCAGCCACATTAATATGTTATTTTTTGCCATGATTTTGTGCGTGTTTGGGCACATTAATATGGTATTTTTTGCCATGATTTTGTGCGTGTTTGGACACTTATCCAAAAAAAAATTGAAAAAAAAAATCAATATTGAAATATAGATTGGAATAAATAAAATTCAGTAAAATGAGACTTAAGACAATAGATTTTGTATTTAGTGAACATTTTGAAAATTTGGCTATAATTTATTAGTTTTTATTTTTTTTGTCAAAATGAATAAATAATTAAAAATTTAATAGGAATTTTGGCCCCAAATTTTAGCTCTTTACAGAAAGACGTGCAAATTTAAATCAATTAATAAAATACTCATTAATAATTTTAAACATTTGTTTGTATCAAATTCTTTAATTTGGTGCCAAATATTTTAAAAATTATTCATGATTGTAATTTATTTTTTTATTGAAAAATTCCGTTATTTTTAGAGTCCTGTTACTCACACACAATTGTGTGCACACAATTCACACACAATTTGTGTGCGGAGTACAACAGGGCCCGTGCAGAAAATTTGATTTTGGAATTTTATTTAAAATATTACTTTATATTATCATTTAAAAAATCCGTTCAATCGGATAATGCATAAATTTTCTTTAATAATTTGAATTTTTATTCACAGTTTTAACAGTTTTACTAGATGAGAATTTAAACGATTAAGAAAATTTTATACATTATTCGATTGAACGGATTTTTTAGAGGATAATATAAAGTAATATTTTAAATAAAACTCCAAAATCAAATTTCCTGCACAGGCCCTGCTATACTCCGCACACAAATTATGTGATTATGTGCACAAAAAATGTGTTCACATACATTTTTGTTCTTTTTATGAGGAACGAAAATTTTGGGAGAGAGAAATTATTGGGGCAATTTAACGGATCAAATATTAGTTGGGCCTCTATCTTGGTCCAATGATTTGGAGCAAAAACCCTGAATTTTCTTTCATATATACATCTTCGTCCTCTTCCCTACTTCCCACCTCTCCATCTACGTCTTCTTTTTCGTAGTACCACAATCACGCCTTTATCTCTCTGCGTGTTTGTAAATAGGGCATGTGGAATCGAACATGATGAGTACTATTGTCGCCCCAGTCTTACAAGAATCTCTAGATGCTTGATGGTGATAAGACAATTTTTTCAGTATCTGATTCACATTTCATTTGCCCATTTAATTAGTTTTCTTCAACGACATGAATATTTAGTTTTTTTAGATAAGTTTTTCTTTACTTGGGAGAGGGATGATGATGGTTTACCCATTCTATTCTGCAAATATTGAATGATGATACATAAACATGCACTACCATCTGACCTCTCCCTTTATCAATTATTTACCCCATTTTCGCCTGTGCCATTCTACAACACGGTTTTGGGTTTTGATTTATTTCTTTTTATGTCTGCTTTAACTCGTTTTACTCTGCAATTGAGAATGAATGTTATAATTGTGTTGACTTTTCAGTGATTAATGAATCAATGTATTCACCATCTTTCGGCTGAGATTGCAGGAGCATATTATTTCCAACTTTTATATTTTTAGTCATATCAAAGAAACTGTTTTGTTTATTATTGATTATCTAAAGTTGTTGCCCAAGGTATCTGATGCCTATGTTTCAAATATATCATTGGCTAGGCATTTCGTTTCAATGGGTAGAAATCAAATGTTTTACCTAAAACAGGCATTGCGACACAGTTTGCTCCGTTCCTTGAATATGCAAGCTTGCTGTTACCTTAACCCTGTTTACACTCAATTTCCTTTTAGTGTTTGTTTGATTTTCTTTTCGCAGTGATGTATTTTGTGTTTTAAATTCTGAAGTGTGGGAAATGATGCCTAATTACTAACATTATGCAGATGCTCTTGCTGTGATGATTGTTTGTATTTGCACGTCAGTCTGATCCCAAAATATTTGGTAGCATATCCTCAAGTACTTTTCTGCAAAATCAATTGAGATCTAATTATCCAAAAAGCCAGTAAGACCATCTCCTGGGTCCGCGATCATGCAGCGAGCTTTTTAAACTACCTATAAGAGATCTATAAGGCCCAAAACCATGTTTTAATCCTCCAGGTGTAAATTTTTTATTTGAAATGTCGTTTTATCCTGCAGAAGTTTTTCCAGTCTTCCCTATTTTGCTTGCAGCCCAATTGAATTTTTTTGCACTTTTTTATTCACTTCAAGCAATCATTGAACTAAAGAAATGACCAACAATCAGAAAAAAATTAAAACATTCGTATCTATACACTTTGCACATTCTCATTTCCACAATTCTTAACATACCATTCAAACAATTTCGTTAGGCCCACTATTATCTTCCTTTTCAATCTCTCAACTACGATAGCATCGTAGGACAACGTAGTTTGCAAGTAAAATTCAACAAATCTAATTTTGTACCGAGGATCTAATACAACGGCATACAACAACAATTGATTAATCTTCTCAAACTTTACCTAATACTTTTTGAACTTCCCACTCATACAATGTGCCAAAGGACCCAAAATATGATTGTCGTTCACACACAATTTGTTAATAGAATCTTGAATCAACACTAATTTATCAAAAAACCCATTGCAGGTAACATACAAGGACCTCGAAAAACGTAAGGTTGCAAAATAAAATATTTTGAGAAATTGAACGTACAACTTAATTTTTCCCAATCATTATATGTTGGAGGCTCGACATTCCCTTTCACTATTCTCCTTCCTTTTCCATGCCCTTCTCTTTTACTTTGTCTTCTATTACAATTTTTACACTCTCATTGTCACCCTCAAAATCAATAAGGTCAATAGCATTATCATCTAATATTTCATTGTGTTCGACCTCATTCAATGAGTAGCCACATCTAACATAAAATATGTATAATCCTAACAAGTAGTCACATCTAAACAACGTTTCAGTCTATATTTAATCCATTCTTTTTCAATACATGACCAAAACTCAGTCATCCTTGATGGTGAAGATTTAACATACCTCATAATATTCCGCATCCTTGCAATGGAAGCCTCAATCTCTTTCAATCCCCCGCGTATTATGAGATTCAAGATATGCGCAGAACATCTAACATGCATCAATTCATGTTTTAATATAGTTGTATTCCTATCCTTCGTCTTTCTACTCAAATAATCAACTAAGAGATTATTGGAAGAAGCATTATCTACCGTAACGATTAAGAACTTAAAAATTAGAATTTTTTGGTAGCTCCAATTGTCATCTATGAAATGTCCAGTAAGACGCATGTAATTTAAATTGTGGACGGAAGTCCAAGTGTCTGTAGTAAGATACAATCTTTGATTCTTAAGAATTCTTTTCAAAACCTTTTTTTTCCTCCCCATAAATTAGCATGCACTGTTTTGCCATGATAATCCTAGTAGGTATCTGATACAGATAAATGGGCCCAAGCTCAGCTCAGCAATATGAGCGCGGATCATCCCTCACATCAGGTCGGCACTAATCGTGGTCAAGAGCCCGGCACCCTTCGAGCTGAGGATGACCGAGTAGTCCAGCAACAGAGACTTTGCAACGGTCACTTGGTTACGAGTTATGACGAGTAATTCGACATATTCCCTCCAAGGTAAGTGTATACCCAATCGCCGCATGATGTCCTAAGATCACGGGATATGGCGTGTCAATGGGGACGTTGCCATATACGGCGGAGACATTTAAGGAAACTGCCGATACGCTCCCGGTATATCGGGTGCGGGGACTAGGGTTTCCAAGACCGAAACATTGAGGTATATAAGGAAGGCTTCTAATAAGTTACAGGTACATAATCATCATCTCACATCTCTTACTCTCCCGGTTCTTGAATTACATTCTCTACCGTTCCAACTGTTATTGACTTAATCATCGGAGGCGGTTTGAGAACACCACCCCCCTCCTTGTGTCCTCAGATCGTTCCCCCTTTGCAGGAAATCAGGACGCTGGACAAGAAGAGCTTGGGCTGGAAACCGCGAGCGAGCTATTCAGGAAATTGATTCATCAGTTGGCGCCGTCTGTGGGAAGCGACTTGTCTAAACTTTTATTGGTGATAAATTTCTCATGGCTCTTACGCGATCCACGGCCCACCAAAATCCACCGGAGATAACCCCCGAAATGTTTCTGGCCATGCAACGCCAAATCGAAGTTCTCACAAAAAGTCTGGAGGAGACACGCCAGGAGAACCAACAGTTAAGAGCACAACAAAATCAACCACCACCACAGGAACTGCGGGAGCAAGAGGAGAACCAGGAGAGATCCGGCGATAATGAAGAACGGAGGAACGAGAATCAGTCCCAGAATGTCATGGATCCCCAGGCTAGCGGATCAACTAGGCGAGGGGCCAAACAGCCGCTAGAAAGGACGGATGAAGATCTGTTGGCCTCTATCAAAGCGCAGATTGATGGAATTCAGAGGCGAATCTAGGCGAAGACCCCAGTGACTATGGAGGAGTTGGTACAGAACACGGATTCTCCGTTTTCTGTGAATGTCCTCAATACCTTCTTGCCTGCCAAGTTTAAAATGCCAGTCCTGGAGTCCTTCAACGGCACGACTGACCCCCTTGATCACTTGGAGACATATAAAAACCTCATGACCCTTCAGGCAGTTCCAGACGAAGTTATGTGCAGAGCCTTCCCGGTCACTCTCAAAGGGAGCGCTCGAATGTGGTTCAACAAGCTGAAGCCAGGGAGTATTGACGGCTTCAAAGAATTAAGTCAGAGGTTTGTGAGCTACTTCATCGCAGGGCAACGTTACCGCAAGCCCGATACCCACCTGCTCACGGTGCGGCAAAAGAAGGGAGAATCCGTGCGTGAATATACCTCTCGATTTACTCAGGAGGCAATGCAAATCGAGAGCACTGATAACAAGATGGCGATGGCGGCCTATATTGCGGGTCTGTGGTCAGGTACTTTGCTATTTAACCTAACTCAAGACCCTCCGCAAGATATGGCCGAGCTGTTGATGAGAGCTCAGAAGCACATCAACGCTGAGGACGCCTTGAACGCTCGAAAAA
>NMUG010008076.1:0-11797 GCA_002855965.1 Monotropa hypopitys | reverse complement strand
ACTCATCCTTGCATTGGATTAGAGTGTTCTTGGTGATTGTGAGGTTATGTGATTGTCAATTTGAAGTCTAGGACTTGTAATTGAATCGTCGAAGTTTAATGAGAATTAGGGGTTTTTACTAGTAGTTTAATTTAGTGGAATTGAGCGGTGATCTTGGGCCTTCTTGGTGTTTGATAGAATACCCGAGAGACTTACGAGTGTAAGCCATGGTTTCCTAGAGTTGTGGGATCTGGTTAGACCCTTGTGTGTGGTCTCGGATGGATTGGATGATCAATTATGTGTTCTTGGTGATTAGAACCCTTGTGTGTCCTTGGGCCCTCTAGGTATTCGGTGAAATGCCTTGGTGAAAAGAACCAAGTAAGTATATGTGAACTCGTCACTCTAGACTAGGGAACTCATTCCTAGGATATCGATACTTGTGCTGGAAATGATTAGGTGAATTTGTCACCCTTGGTTTGGGAATATGTCCCTTGTAGGCAAACTCGTTGCCCTTGATGTAGAATTCGTCTCCTTTGATTCATATCGGGAAATCTACTCAATTCACCTAAGTCAAACAACCAACCAAAAACAAAAAACAAATCTAAGTGCCAAGTATGCTACTAATAGTGACACATTGTGAATCAAAGAATGGAGGAGGGAGGAGAGAGAGGGGAGAGAGCATGGCAGAGATGGAGGTTGGCTGCCTGTTTTAACACCCTTGAAATTTGACAACGTATTTTTTTTTTTTGAACAAGGCATTGAGGAATAATGGGTAAAACACTAGTGATATAATGAACCATTCCCACAACTAAGATCATCACACAACCATGTCAAGCAAATGAGTTTTAAAAAAAAGAAGTATCACGGGTGTTATGTATTACAAGCCATAAGTCTTTAAAAGAAAACCGAAAGATAAAATGCAAAGGGATCCATCCTTGGACCATGCTCCAATGCTCCATGCCTCAATCAAAATGTGCTTGATTCCCGTCAAGCTATGCCATTGGCTTTTTACCTATAAAATAAAGGGTTAGGCACAACTGCCTAGTAGGAAATCCTCAACAAAAGGTATATGCAATTGCAATGTACAAAATGAGCCAAATGCATGCATAAGAGTAGGCATGATATTGAAAGACAATAATTTAGAAAGATATTCATTTGTTCCAAGAAGTGAAGCATGTGATACTAAAGTGTCCAACGTATTTCCAACGTATCAAGTAATTTCATAAATGACAACATTACGTACCAAAACATTCATATTCATCTAAGTGTTCTTCCAAAATGTAATTTTTGGGTTAACTACATGTTACCAAGGTGTCCAAGATTACCAACATCCCACATCTTTCAAGATGAAACAAGATTCTCAAGAGTGCATAGCCATTCCGTTCATAGAGGGGATCAATCCTCTACACGTCTATTCCTCGATTCCCCGTCCGTCGGGAGGGTTTAGTACTACCCCCATTGCGCAATGTCGTCGGAGACCCTCTTTTAGTACATCCCAAGGCCTCGACCTGAATAAAAGCACTCGACAATTCCATTTCCTCTAAAGAGTCCGTGGGATAAACCTACTATATCATTCCGATAACCATTTTCAATCTTTTCAAAACAAGACCATCGTCAAATTACCAATGTCATGTGGATTCCAACGTGTCAATGAGATCGTTATACTCTCAATTTCATAAAATCAATCACCCAACCCACTTTCCCCAAATTTCCGAAAAGTGACTATACTAGGGTTCATAAAATTAAGTTGGGGCTTTTGTATAACACATTAAACCAAACGATGTAATGAGCGTAGGGTGTTCAACATGACAATAATTGATCGATTTGCAAGGGAATTTCATCATTCAAGGCCACACATAAACCTAGACATGGATTTCACTCATTTCAATAACAATCTCGAAATTGAAGGACAAAACAATAACATAAAAACAAGAGCTCAAGATCCCCTACC
Source organism: Monotropa hypopitys (assembly GCA_002855965.1). Lineage (NCBI taxonomy): Eukaryota > Viridiplantae > Streptophyta > Magnoliopsida > Ericales > Ericaceae > Monotropa > Monotropa hypopitys. Next base: position 9,867 of record NMUG010008076.1, on the reverse strand, counting down.
TTGCAAGAAATAGATACACCCAACCTTGGCTCGGAGCTCTACACACCACTACGAACGAAGACCACCACTACGAAGCTTGAGACTCGCTCTACAACGTTAATGCTTTGCAAATCTCACTGATACCACCTTTGGAGCTCCAAAACGTAGAGAGAAGGGAGAGCTAGGGTTTTGAGAGGGTTTGGAGGAGGAAGAAAGAAAAAAATAGGGCTGGAATGGGTTCCCACGAATTTGAGTTGATATATATAGGACCCCAACATAAAAAGACAAGAATACCCTTAATGAAGCTGTCCAGACAGCAGTTGCACCGGTGCAACGACTTCCTGCATCGGTGCAACGCTTGAGCAGAACCTAGAATTTTCCATGTGCACCGGTGCAGACAGACCCTGCACCGATGCAAACCCCTCCTGCACCGGTGCAAACCAAAGTTGCACCGATGCAAACTTGCATTAGAATGAGCAGAATGTTTTTAACTTCCCCTTCACCGGTGCAGCATCGCCTTGCACCGATGCACCTGAAGCTCGGACCAACAGTGGCTCCTTGCATCGGTTCTGCACCGATGCAACCCCACTTTCGCAACTTTGCACCGATGCAGCCTCAACCTGCACCGGTGAAAATGCACCAGAATACATAAAAATATTGGGAGGTGACTCCAAGGTTTACTCGAGACGTCCCAAACACTTATCGAACATTAAGACTAAACTCAACGGGACTTCTAAGCGACATACCAAAAAAAGGTATAAAACGAATATAATTCGTGCTAAAGAAATTTTTGGAGTGTGACACCTGTTGTTCGTCACCAGCAATCCAAACCTTCCTTTGGAAACAGGCAATTCTCCTTGTTCATGAATCACTTACCACATAGCGCAACAAAACAATCTCTGTGGACATTGTTTAAAAACTTTGGGAGAGTATTGGATGTTTACATTCCCAGCAAACTTAGCAAATCCAACTCGAGATATGGAGTCGTTCGATTTGATAATGAGGCTACAGCCCTAAGAGCCTTGACCAGAATAAATGGAGTATGGCTAGATGATGCCATGATTTATGTCAGCATGGCCAGATTCGAGAAAAGTGGAGGAAAGAGCAAGAGCCAATTCAGCTACGAAACACTGTTACAGCAAATGGCATGCAAAGAACCTGTGATCCCAAGCAAATTTCTGCTAAATTCTTGGACAGTTCCTATGCTCAGGTCGTCGCTGGTTCCATGCCTAAAAGTGCCAGAGGCATAACCCATAACCAATCATGGCTGGATAGAAGTGCCATTGCATCTCTATCCATCTCTACCAACATTGATGTTCTTAGAGACTCATTGTTCGAAGCCTACCAGGAGATTCAGGATGTTAGGCTGTTGGGAGGAAGGTTGATTCTAATTGTCTTTCAAATAGCATTCGAAAGAGACATCATGATCAATCAAATCCATTTGGGTGGCATGGTTTGAGAGTATAGAAAGCTGGAAGGGTCAGCTAGTTTTTAACAAAACAATGGTGTGGTTAAAGTGCTCAGGTATCCCTATCTCAGCATGGTGCACGTCAACTTTCAAAGCCATTGCAAAACTATAGGGATCGTTCATTACATTAGATGAAAATACATTATTAGAGCGCAGCTACACGCAGGCGAGAATTCTCATCAAATCTGATAAGCCAGGCATAAATGAGGTTATTTCTCTGGATTTTGATAATAAATCCTTCTCGGTTAAGGTGCAAGGGGTGGTTGTGGAGCTGGAAGAACAAATGATGTTTGGTCACTTGGTTGGCCAGAACAATGACCGGAATGGCAATAGGGTGTTCGGAGAAGTACATGCCAACATTAATGAGGTGCCAGATAAAGATGCAATGGTCCTTGACAGATTCCCAGGATGTAAATGCCCAGCCAAAGGAAAGGTTTCCCTAAATAATGTTAAGTCTGCAGAAGCTCGGGATAAAGCTCTTTGGGATGCACCTATCAATTCAGAAGGAAAAGGATTACCGAGAAAGGAAAGCCTTGATTCTCCTCCAACCCTTGTCAGGTCTGATTCAGGCTCAAAAATCTCGAGCGCATACCTCAACACTAACAGTTCTCAAGAAACACCTTGCTACAATCCAACCAATATGTCCCTTACCTTTCTCGTGAAGTCAGCCCAATGCTTTGCCCCCTATCAGCCAACCTAGGCCTTTCAAGCCCATTACCAATATCTCTTCCAAATGCACTAGTGCAAGAGCCCAACCCATTAAGCCCAACAGATACCCTTGTGCCTGAAACCTTTCTACCAAGTGCACCTGTGTGAGATCTAAACCCCCTAAGCCCATCTAATACCTTTGTGCCTGAAATGCAAAACATAATTCCCAGAACTGACGCAAACAATGGCCCATGTGTATCCCAATTGGTGAAATGCAAGCTTTTGATAACAAAAAGGGTGGCTGAAGTAGTGGGGTTACAGCTCACCCTTCAAGAAGAGGAGACCCTACTCAATTACATTCAGGAGGAGGAAGATGATTTCTATAAGGAATGTGACAAAATTGTGAGAGAATTTGTAAGAAATAGAGCAAAAAGTGAAGATGTATATACTACCTCTCCATGTTAATAGTATCCCGGAACGTTCACGGGATGGGAAATGCAATTAAAAAAAGGGTTGTAAAGAGGCTAATAGCAGAGAAGAAACCTGATATGCTATTCATCCAAGAAACAAAAATGTCAGAGTTTTCAGAAGCCTAGATTGCTTACCTTTGGGGCAATAATGCAGCGAGCTTTGAGTTCTCTAAGGCTGATGGCAGATCAGGGGGCCTTATCTCCATCTGGGATCCCAACATTCAGAAGGCTTCTTCCTCCCTAGTTCATAAAAACTACATCATCCTCCATGGAAACTTTCACAGCACAGATGGGTACTTTGCCAATTTATATGCTTCCAATGACCCTGCAAGCAGAGCTCTGCTATGGAATGACTTCAATCTTTAAATTTCCTCAGCAACTGAGTTGTGGTTGTTAGGGGGTGATTTTAATGAGGTAACTTGCATTTAAGAGAGAAAAGGTTGTACTAATTTTTTCTATGGTATGAGGCTGTTCATCAACTTCATTCGCAACTCAGAGCTTTTCAATCTTCAGATGATGGGCAGGAAGTTCACATGATCAAACAACCGAGAGAACAACTCCCACAGTAGGCTAGACCATTTCTTGGTGTCTAAGGAGTGGATTGTGTCGGGCAACCTAATTCAAAGAGGTCTACGCAAAGTCGTTTCTGATCATTGTCCTATCTCCCTAGAAAGAGATGTCAAGAATTGGGGATCCATCCCTTTCAGATTCTTCAACTCATGGCTTTTGGATAAGTCATGCTTGAGAACTGCAGAAAGTGTGTGGTATAAGGGTGCCCAAGGGAGGTGGGCAGGTCTGAGACACATATCTGGGTTAAAGTCAATAAAGGATGCCCTAAAGATATGGAGCTCATCTGACTTTAGTTGTTACAAATCAAAAATCATTGACCTAGATAAGAAAATTCATAATATGGATATTCAAGACGAAGCAGGAATGCTGGGATCCCCTGAGAAATCTAATTGGAAGCAACATAGGCAATCCCTATGGAATTAGAGGAAGGTGGAGAAATTTAATTGGAGGCAGAAGGCAAGGGCGAACTGGGTTAAGTTGGGGGATAGCAACACAAAAAAATTTCACAATGTTGCCAAATCTAATGAGATCAGGAATAAGATATCGGGTATTTGGGTAAGTGGTGTGCTTCATGAGGATCCGGCAATTATCAAAGAATAACCATATCGTTTTCTGAAAGAATCTTTATCAGAAGAATGTTTTGTAAGGCCATCGCTCACTGGTCCTTTCCCCAGAACTCTCTCCCCTGAAGAATCAACCTGCTTACACTCCAATTTTGAAATGGACGAGATTGAGAGAGCCATGGAAAGTTGTTGTCCGAACAAGGCTCCTGGTCCCAACAGCTTCAACTTCAAATTCATTCGGGAAGCATGGAAGTTCTTGAGAGGTACGTTTCTTAAATTCTTCGAAGAATTCCACTCTAATGCCAAAATTGCTTATGGGCTCAATTCCACCTTCATCGCCCTTATCCCTAAATGCCCAAACCCCATCACATTTTCTGAGTATAGACCTACTAGCCTGGTGGGTTGTGTCGCAAAAATTCTGGCCAAAGTGCTCAGCTTTAAGCTCAGAGATGTATTGCCAAAAATCATTACCGAAAACCAAGCAGCATTCCTAAGAGACCGTAACATACTTGATAGCATCCTCATAACAAATGAAATCTTTCACCACTGGAAAACTTCAAAATCTGATGAAATTATTCTCAAGATAGACTTCAAGAGGGCATTTGACAATGTTAATTGGCACTACCTAATGGTTATGCTCCAGAATCTGTGGTTCGGTATTAAATGGTGTAGTTAGATTTTGGAGTGCATATCTACTACAAGGCTTTCTATCCTAATTAATGGCTCTCCCAGTAATCAACTTTAGCCCCAAAAAGGATTGAGGCAAGGCGACCCACTATCCCCTTTCCTGTTTATCATTTCAATAGAAGGGTTAAGCATTATGGTGGACAGAGCTGTTCGTGCTAACATAATTAAAGGGTGTGCATTGGGGGCTAATGGTCTAACTCTATTGCATCTTCAGTTCGCCGATGACCTAATCATATTCTACAACAATGACCCAATTGAGCTTGAGAATGTGAAGGCTTCACTAAGATGCTTTAGGCTCATATCAGGTCTCAAGATCAACTTCGCAAAATCTCACATGTGCATGCCCTATGACAATAAAGGTTTAGTGCCTACACTAGCAGAATTCTCCCAATTGGTGCCAATCCAAGGAGACGTTCAATGTGGTCTCCAGTCATCAAACTAAGTGGGTGGAAATCGAAATTATTATTTAAAGCTGGGCATCTTACTCTTATCAAGTCCACCCTCTCTAGTCTTCCTTTATATTATCTCTCTCTATTCCAGATGCCTAAGGAGGTGGGTGTCGCGCCGGGAATTTTTCTCGTCCTTCCCTCGTCTCCTCTCTTCGGGAGGAGTCGTTTTCCGGGATGCCAGAATCCGCGCTGATGGGATTTATTTAAATTGGGGGTTTATTTGAAAACGGGTGCCGGCCTGAGTGTGCTGGTTCGGAAATTTCGGAGTCGCCACTCGATATTTTATTCTGGGTGTGCCAAGTCACCGTTGTTTTATTTGAAATGAATATTTAAAAAGATGTCATTTTATTTGAATAAAATGTCTTTTTGTTTGGAAAGGTGTCTGCAAACTAGAAATTCGAAGTTCGGGGATTAAATTACGAATGGGGAAGGTGTTAGGCACCCCACTCGCCCTTTCGGTACTTTCATTTTCAAAAGTAAATCTTTTTAGAATCCGAAATCAATTGTTTTCTTGGCTAGAGAAATGAATAATTATTACTGATTATGAATGAAATAAATTGAAATCTAAATAGTAAATGAGTAATAGTTGTTTACGGGCATATTTCGGCCCGATATTTAATTGGAAAGAATTATTTTTGAGCCGCACGGAACTTCGGCGAAAAATGGTTTTCTACAGTCGGACGGAGCTTCGACTGCGTTTGGGAAAACGATTTCATTTTTAATATAGTTTTATTTGCATCAGTCGGACGGAACTTCGACTGGAAAAGGTTTTCTACAGTCGGACAGAATTCCGACTGCGTTTGAAAAGCAATTTTATATTTCACGGTCGGACAGAGCTTCGACCGGTTTTGAAATGTTTTATTTGTTTTTATTTGTTTATTTATTTGTTTGGGAAGTTCCAAAGAATATTAAATGCTCCGGCATGACCTGGGTCATAGAACATTCTTTTAATCCGAGTCTGATAGCTACTGCAAGCTTTCACTTCAGAGAACGGATTTATGAAACTTGGTTTTGGTTTTTAAAAGTGTTTTTGACATTTTCCAGTCGGACAGAGCTTCGACTGTGAAAAATGATTTTTCAATATTTGGGTCGGACAGAGCTTCGACCGTGAAGAGAATTTTTAGAAAGAGTTTGCTTTTTTAGTGGAAATTCCACAAAATGTCAAATGTTCCGGACGGATCCGAGTTATAAGACATTCTTTTAATCCGAGTCCAGTAGCTACTGCAAGTTCTCACTCTGGAGTACGGATAAAGGAATTGGTTTTTCATTTTAAAGTATTTTTGGTATTTTTCAGTCGGACAGAGCTTCGAGTGCATTTTCAAAAATGGGGAGGGGAATTATTTCTTTAAGTGTGAAAAATCCCTCAGAATATCGAGTGCTCCGGACGAGGCCGGGTTACAAGGCATTCCTTAAATCCGAGTCTATTAGCTACTGCAAGCTTTCACTCTAGATTACGAATTCCGGGATTTAATTTTATTTGAAAGTATTTTGGGAAAGCGAAAGTTAATCGCTGAAGAGAGAGAGAGAGTATATATATGTATGCTTGGATAGGAGTATAAGATATCATATATATTAATCCGGGCTGGATATATTCCGAGCTAGACGGCAACAATCTGTAAGATATCATATATAACCGAGCTGGAATATATTTCCGAGCTAGACGGCAGCAATTTGTAAGATATCATATATAATCGAGCTGGAATATATTTCCGAGCTAGACGGCAGCAGTTGATATGGTATTTTAGGGCGAAAACGTTTTTATGTTCTTCTCGTATGCGACAGCGGAGCCGGCATAGCCAAGCATGTGCCGAATTCTAACGAGGAGATGACATAAAGTAACGAATTCTTTTAAACAGATATGGATTATGAAAGCAGTAAGACAAGTAATTAACAAATAAAAGCAAATTGTATTGCTATATCTGTACAATTCCGGGAGATAATGATAACTTCTTTATAATATAGTAAGGCATAGTGTCGGACGCGGCCGATCGACTAATGCCGAACTATAGATTAGAAGATTATCTAATCTTCGAAGAATAATGAATTCAAAACGGTATTTACAGTGTAAAATTTACAGGGGTTCGGATACTTCACAAAGATGCGGTTGAAAAATGAAAAGGGTAAGGACCCGGAGGTTTTAGGTTTGAGGGTTGTCGGATTTTTGGGAGTTTGGAGAGTATTTGCACTTGTGGGATCCTCTGAAATGTTGAGGGCTGGACCCTTTTTATAGAAGAGTAATGTCGCAACTATAGTTGCGACATTGGGACACTCCTGCCTGGATGGATGCCACGTGGCAGATGCGCTGGCATGGGATATTTTAGGAAGCTTTTTGGTCAGAAAAAAATTAAAAAATTAAATAAAATGAAAATAAAATATCTAAAATCGTAAAAATATCCCGAAGTTCTGAATCTTGGTCCGAAGCTTCTGTTTGCGCTTGGCCGGCCCCTTGACGAACTCGGATTTTGACGATTTAAATTTGATATTCATGATTGTAGAGTTGGATCAGGAATATAGCAAATGACACAGGCTTGAACCGGAGATTTCTCGGAAAATCCCTAAAATTCGGCTCCGTTGCTTAGAACAAAGAGAAAAGCGTGGGTCGCACCTTCAGGACTGCTCAGCTTCCGAAAAATCTGCTCCATTAGGAATGCCAAATTTGGAAGATAAGATCCGTGCAAAATTCGTTCGTTGATTTCCGAGGATGCTGGTCAGCTGCACGGAGAACCGAACAGATTGTCGTTTACCCTTAACTGAACCCCGAATCTGGATCTGACGGACTCAATTTTTACGCTGCTCTCTCTGTAATAAGAACGTCTTCGATATCCCATTCAGACACGGAAATTCAAATGTTCGTGGGAAATCTTCTCATTCCCGAGGATTCTTGGGGGTCGGGATCCGACGCCGTAAATGAAGCGAAAAGCGGTAGGTGTACCTTTTGGACTGCTCGGCTTCCGGAAAATCTGATCCACTAGGAATGCCAGATCTTGAAGATAAGGTCCGTACAAAATCCGTTCACTAATTTCCGAGGCTGCTGGTTAGCTGCACGAAAAACCAATCGGACTGACATTCACCCGTAATTAAATCCGGGATCTGAATCTGACGGATTTAATTTTTCTACCTGCTTCACGATAGTTGATTCACTACCAATATTCCGTCTGATAACAGAATTCTGACTGCGGATGCGGGATTTTGCTCGTTCCCAGATATTTTGCCTTTTTCGGATGCGGTTTCAGTGTCGTCCGTTGGAAATTTTCTGGACCGGTGCGTTGGCTTTGGATTCTGAGACAGGTAAATGTTCTTTAACACTTTGTCACTGCTCGTTGACTGTTACCGGAATTTTCAGATACTGTGGGTGCTGTTCGCGAAGAGTTCGAACATCCCGGATGTGCACATCAATCCCTAAAAAGGTATTTTTGTAGATTTCTGCATAAATTGGAGGGTGCGTCAAAATTTGGGTATCAACAATTGCCCCTCTTTGTGTACTTTGCGCAGCAATGGTAGACAAAGAAATTGATGCGTGAAATTTTGAGTCACGACTTTTGTTTTCTGATTTTTCTCGACTCCTCTGAGGAATTTCACATCTGCTGATGGAATCGGAAAAATTTTCTGAATTGTCGATGACGCGGATCTGGCTCGTCGAAGTCGCAGTTCGGACCGGTTTGATCGCGTTTAAAGCTGTTCTGATCCGTTTCAAAAGAGGACAAGACTTGACCCTTGGGGTGCGAGCTGGGCGCGTGGACCGAGGCTGACTGCATTTATTGATTTAGACTAATGTCGCAACTATAGTTGCGACATTGAGGTGTTTTAAGGGGAAGCGGAGGCAGCTAGCCTCACTGCATTCTGAAAGTCTGTGGTGCTTCTCAAGACACTGAAGAACTTCTGTTTTACTCGGAATACTCAGACGACGTCCCGGCGCTCGATTCCTCGATCAAAACACTCTCGGCGGACCCTGTTCGGATCATACAAGTAGGTTTCTGACTTCTTTTCTTCCGTTTGTTCAGTATTCTTGTAATACCAGTGCTAGGAAATACGCAAGTTAGTCAAAACATTTTTTTAGTTGATTTTTCTTTTTGAACTTGAAACGTCTATACAGTAACAGTCACGCTGTCCATTTAGAAAATTTTTGCCCTTAGGTTGGCGATATGATTTGAAAAATGTTATTTTAAATTTGATTTAGGGCGATCGTTAGTGAGATTACGCCGCTAAAAAAGGTTTTGAAAAATGACCGTAGGAAGATGTCATCGTAAAAAATTTGAGATTCGACGATATTTACAGTAAAATAATATCGATTTTTTTTTTAAATTGGCGATTATGATCGCGACAAGTATTTTTTTTGGTAGTAGAGAACTGTTTATTTGAAAATGTCAGATACTTGACGGTAACTGTAGGAAAAATCGTCATCGGGAAAATTTCCATGCTTTGCTTCGCTTGCTTGATGATTTTTCTCAGAGGAGGGGTTCCCCTTGATTGTATTTTTCATTTGTCAGTTCCCTCGTTCACCTGGTTGTTGTTTTTTTTTCACTTTTATTTGGAGAGTATTGACGCTTGGATCGTCCTGTATGAATAAACTTTTCCACATTTTGCATAATAATCGAACAGGCAATAACATATTCATGAACATTTAAGTCTCTCTGTTAAGCAAAATGTGAACATCAATATGTAAATGAGTTTGGTCAAAAATGAGTCAACAAATATATTTCGAAAACAAGACTCACTTATTAACTGAAAAATAAAAGACCCGCAACTTGTCATTTCTTTCCAACTGACTTCCCGATCTTAGCACAAGTCGAAACGCAACTTCGTCGTGTTGGACTCAGCTGACCGGAGAGATTCAATTTTCATCGCTTGAGAGGATGAGGGTCGGACTATAATCCTTGAAAGATGTGCTCGTTGTTGTGGTTTTATCCTTCTCACCCAGAAACTTTCCTTTTCCATTTTGCCCGTTCTGTCTTCTGATTGGTTGGGAGTCTCGTATTTTTCTTTGTCATGGTCCCCTTCCGGGTTTTGACCATGCTGTCTTTTTTGTTTTTCCC
>NMUG010008075.1:0-11797 GCA_002855965.1 Monotropa hypopitys | reverse complement strand
TCCTAAGTCCCGAGACTTTGGTTATCGATAACCTACTAGTCTGGTTATCGATAACCCGTCATTCGTGGCATCCAAGCAACACTGGTTATCGATAACCAGATCTACATGGTTATCGATAACCACTCTGGCGGGATCTCAGATCTTTGGGCGGGATTTCTAATTCTAAAGCTTCCTTTTAATATCTTTCTTAAATTTTTTATTTCCTAAGTTAATTAAGACCTCCTCCTATATATGGGAGGCTTGCATTGATGTATTGGATTATTGAATTGAATGAAAAGTTTCTCTTTCTGAGATATTCTCTCTCTCTCTCTCTCTCTCTCTCTCTTCTCTCTCCCTCACGCCTATCTCTCTCTCTTCCCCTCTCTCATGTATTCTTTCTTTCTCTCTCTCTTGTGCGCAAGAGCTTGGTCTCATGTATGAGATCGACCATTTGAAATCTTATGTTAACGATTCTCACGTGTTATTCCGACGCGTTAATTGGTATCAGAGCGAGGTTTCGCCTGTCTCGATGGCACTCAACACAGCAGAAATCACAGCCACTGACGAAGATCGTGGTGTTGTCGAAATTTGGAAGATGTTTGTGAATCAACAGGAACAACTTGCCGAACTCTGTGAGGCGATCCGTTCGTTGACCCTCACCATCCACCCAGATCTGGTTCATGGTCAAGAGATTCGCGCGGATGGATTTGCCCAACACCACCCTCTTAACCCGAATGGAAATGGTGCCGGAGGATTTTCCCAAGGCCGACCCATTCATCCACATCCACAACCACCCCGGAGATGCCCACAACCAATCGATTCTGACAGTGAGGAGTCAGAAATCAAAGAAGAAGCAGAGTGCGGAGGCCGTCAATGACCTCAATACTGGTTTGATGATTATCGCCTAAAGGTCGATCTCCCACCTTTTAGCGGTAATCTTTCAATCGAACACAACACTGGCCGAACATAACACTAGCCGAACACAACACTGGCCGAAGGGCTTACTAGGCACACGTGCAATATTGGCCGAACATAAAAGGCCACTAGGTTGAGCGTATAATGTATCCGAGCACTAGGCTGGAGGGATCATAATCTATACAAGCCGATACATGCTGGGGGTTTACTACCGAACAAATGCTAGGCCAGAGGTCTATTGGCCGAGCTGAAGCATGCTTTGCCGAGCAGGATAATAGGTGGTTTGGGCAACACAAGGCTTTACTAAACACTGGCATAACCGAACATAAGGCTGCCGAGCTGGGAATGATTTAATTGGGGCTCCCAGATGCTGAATGGGAAACCAAGTTATATGAGGGTGCCGGTCAAGTCGAAGGAATACCGACCGAATAGTGGTAGTGCAGAAATCATGTTTTCCTAAGGGTTCCAAAGCTCAAGATGGTCGAAAAATGATCATTAGTGATTTAGGCCAATTGTCCGCTCACTGTGATGCTTATATGAACATGTAGGTTCTCAATCCAAAAGAACGGATAGTGTTCAGCCGAGCACAAGTGCTCCGACTTCATGGGAGGTCGGCAACAACTATTCTGGTCAAAGTAAGTGTCCGAAATGTATTTGCCGAGAAGGTGAGAGTCCTGTCGAGTAGATTCCAATGATCTGAATATATTCAAGGTCATGGCGAGTACAATGCATTTCGTGGGATCACAACTAAGGCTATTCCAGTGTGGCTGAGTGCTAGGCCTGATAGAAAAAGACTTGGTTGAGCACAACAAGGGTGTGCCGCTCTGGGGAACTTGCTATATAATGGTGATTGTGAGTAAAGGTGTCGTGGTACACTTTGAGTGTGCGACAAAGCCTAAGGAAGGGCTTCCGAGATGAAATAAAACTTTGCCAAGCTGATCATAGCAATTAGTGTGTTATTGTATTAGCCAAGTGCTTTGGATGCGCGGCTATGGGCTGCTGAGCCGAACAATGGCTCTATCGAAATGAATAAGGTTTTCTGCACAAAGGATGAGCTATAAGTACAAATGGTAATGCGGTAGGGCCTCAAGGAGGTCTACCGAGAAGAAAACAAGTCTGCTGGTCATGCCCTAATGTGACCGGACCCTTAAGGAGGTCTGCTGAGCAGTCAGTAGTACTACCGAAGGACAATGATCAAGTGCCTCAATGAATGTAATTAAAACAAGGGAAAGGTTACCTTTGACCAAAGTGCCAAAGTCTGGAGGTTTGACTTTTGAACAACTGATGAGCATTGATGATCCATAGGAGGTGTTTACGTAACACTTGAAGGGTTGGTAGAAGGGTTGGCTAAGCTGGTATGAATGAAGGGCTGCTCGGGGAGCAATTATTGAGCACAGCAATGCTGAACGGAGGATGATCGGAGGAAATTTGGACGGAGGAGAGATTTGAATGCTCTATGGGAGTTTGTGGGTCGAAATGAATGTAAACAGAGGTGTTTATATAGGATCAATATGAGGTAGTTGACCCTCATTTAATGCTCATAAATTCTCTGCCGAGCTGTCGACCACCCAACCACTGACTGCCTGACATAGCTACCTGACCCGCTAACTAATAGCCACCTGCCAGGCTAGCTTTACACATCTTTTAGCCACCCAGTTGCTGACATGTCGACTGACATGGTCTTCCAATTACACTAAGCCCCTTTCGAATTCCAAAATATGCAATTTTGCCCCAAACTTTCTGATTTCATAATTTAGACCCCTCATTTCATTTATTCCCTCTATTTTAGACCTTAAAATTCATTTTAGTGCCAAATTAGACTCCAAATAAATTCCCAAAAATTTCAGGAAATATATTTCTATTTATTAATCGTATTTAGGTGTGTTTTCTTTAGGAGGGATCTCACATCCTCCCCACCTTTTAAAAATTTGGTCCCCAAACTTGGCTGAACTAATAAGTTGATATGGACATATCAAAAGAACAAAATTATACCTTAATCGAACAATTTCAGATATCTATGGTACATGTCACTCTCTTTCTCCCATGTGGATTCATTGTCAGACTGGTTATTTTATCATACTTTGACTAAGGGAATAACTTTGCTCACGAGTTACTTCTCTTGCCGATCCATGATTTGCACTGGTCGCTGTTTACAAGACAGATTCCTCTCTAGCTCGATAGGTGGTTGGGCCAAGATATGTATCGGGCTTGTATATTTATCAAGCATCGATATGTGGAATACGTCGTGAACGTTGTCCAATTCCGGTGTCAAGACTAGACGATAGGAAATTGGTCCAATTCTTTCAACTATATCGAATGGTCCGATGTACTGCGGATTCAACTTTCCTCTTTTTCCGAATCGGATGCTGCCCTTCATTGGTGACACTTTTAAAAATACTTTGTTTCCTTCTTGTAACTCAAGTTCCCTTTAGTGAGCATCGACATAACTTTTCTGACGATCTTAGGCTACTTTAAATCGATCCTGGATTAGCTTGATCATCTTTGTCATTTCTTGCACGATCGCTGGTCCTGTGAGTTCTATCTGTCCAACTTTTGACCAATACGAGGGTGACCGACATTTCCTTTTGTATAGCGCTTCAAATGGTGACATTTCGATACTTGATTGTTAGCTATTGTTGTAGGCGAATTATTCCATAGGTAAGTGCTCTTCCTAACTTCCTTGGAATTCCAATGCGCATGCCCGCAATAGATTTTCTTATGTGTGAATTGTTCTTTCGGATTGACCGTCCGTCTAAGGTGGAATGCCATACTGAAATTTAGCATTGTTCCCATTGCTTTTTGTAGTGACTTCCAAAATCTTGGCATGAACCGTGTGTCCCTATCGGACGTGATTGACACTAGTGTTCCGTGCAGTTGAATGATTTCCCGTAGATAAGTATCCGTCATTTGGTCCATTGAATATGTGTTCTTGATTGGGATGAAATGCACAAATTTGGTCAAACGATGGACTATGACCCTAATCGCATTATTGCCTTTGATCGGTCGAGGAAATACCACAACATAGTCCATTGTAATATCTTCCCATTTCCACTTTGAAATTGGTAGAGGGTGGAGCAGTCCCGCTGGTTTTTGCCAAATTACTTTGACTTGCTGGTATTGTAGACATCGATTTACATAATCGACTATGTCTCGCTTCATTACCATCCACCAATATAACTTATTTAGGTCTTGATACATTTTCGCTTGGCCTTAATGAATTGCGAATTTTGACTTGTGGCCTTCATCCATAATCTTCCGTTTGATTTCTTCATTGTTGGGCACGATATTCGGTTTTGAAATTTGAGGATGCCATCTAGAGCAGTGAATTCGCTTTGTGGTTAGTCTCTGGAATCTTCGATGATTTTCTTTAGCTTTGGGTCGCTCATTTTCAAATATTTGACTTCTTGTAGAATGGAAGGTTCGACGATGATTATTGCCAGATGTGCTAGGTAAGGGTGATCCACCTTTATCTTTTCCTTTCGACTCAGGATGTCTGCCACAATGTTGGCTGTCCCGGGATGATACTGGATGTTGAGATCATAGTCCTTCAAGAATTCCAACCATTTGCATTGCCTGAGGTTTAGCTCCTTTTGAGTGAAGACGTACTTCAAACTCTTGTGGTTGGTAAAAATGTCACATATGACTCTGTAAAGATAGTGGTGCTAGATTTTAAGTGCAAAGATTACCACAGTGAGTTCCAGGTCATGAGTAGGATAGTCCTTCTCGTGAGGCTTCGGTTGTCATGAAGCATAGGTGATTACATTCCCTTGCTGTATTATGACACATCCTATCCCCATGTGTGAAGCATCACTATAGACCGCGAAGCCTTCTTCTCCATTAGGTAAGGTCAAAACAGGTGCCGTTGTGAGTCTATTCTACAGTTCCAAGAAGCATTCCTCTTGTTCTTTGGTCCATATAAATGGTTCTCCCTTGCGTGTTAGCTCCATCATAGGTGTCACAATCTTTGAGGAATCTTGAAAAAATGGTGGTAGTAACCGAAAAGTCCTAAGAAGCCGTGGACTTCTATCACTGACGTTGGTACCAACCAGTTGATGTTAGCCTCGATCGTTTGAAGATCCATTGAGACTCCGCATTCGTTGATAACATTTCCACAGAAATGAAAACTCTTGAGCCAAAATTCGCATTTGTCAAATTTTGTGTACAACTTTTCTCCTTCAAGGTTTGCAGGATGATCGACAGGCGAATTGCATGTTGATCTTTATCCTTCTAATAAATGAGGATATCATCGATGAATTTTATTAAAAAATCATCGGGATATTCATCAAAAATTCAGTTCATAAAATCCATGAATACAGTTGGGCCGTTGGTTACTCCGAAAGGCATAACTAGAAATTCATAGTGACTGTAGCATGTACGAAAGGTCGTCTTCTCTATATCATCGTCTTTAACTTTGAGTTGGTGGTATCCCGAATGAATATCAAACTTCGAGAACACTTGGTCTCCATGTAGTTGGACAAATAAGTTGTCAATCCTGGGTAGAGGGTATCGATTCTTGATGGTGACTTTTTTAGCTCCTGGTAGTCGATACATAATCACATGGTTCCATCCTTCTTTTGATGAACAAGACTACGTCTCCCCAAGGTGATAAACTATGTCGAACAAGACTTTTGTCGATCAGCTCTTGCAAATACATATTTAACTCATTCAATTCTGCTGGTGCCATACGATATGGTGTTTTGGAAATTGGTTGCATTCCTGGTGCGATTTCAATAGAAAATTCTATTTCTCGGTCGATTGGCATTCCTGGTAAGTCTTCTAGAAACAATTTCGGAAAGTCACGAACTACTGGGACATCGATGGTTGAGAGATCTTCTACCGAGGTTGTTGTGATACTATAAAGGTGGCCTTGACAGCCTTTCTGCAGAAGTCACCGGGCTTGGGATATAGATATAAAATATAGGGATGAGACAATGATGTTGTCAAAATGTGTCAGGCAATAGGGATTAGGTCTAGTGACATTGGTACTTCGCCCATGCATGTATCCCAATCATTATATATTGATGAGCATAAAACGACCTTGCCCATAGGATGGGACACAAGCAAGTCGCAGCCCAAGGGTATAGGTTCTTTACAAACCTTTTTGGCATGTGACTTAGAAATAAACGAATGGGTTGATCTAGAATCAAACAAGGCATAGGTAGAAATATTGCAGATAGAGATTCTACCTACCACGACTCCATCTTTATTTCTAGGGTCTCCTAGAACAAGAGTGAATGCTCATCCTTTCCTATGATTGTTGCCATTGTTGCGATTTCCCTGTGGATTAACTTTGGGGGCTCCAACTGGTACTGTGTTTGCTTCTGTAGTCGGATTCAGACAGTATCGCTTATAGTGTCCCTTCTGACCACAGCTGAAATAGGTCACTTGTGTTTCTAGATTACATTCTCCCTGGTGCATATTCTTGCAAGTTGGGCATGGTGGTATAGGCCTCCTTTGGTTCTCATTTCCTCTTCTCTAAATTCTCCCAAAATTTGCTCTTTTGGGGTGGCTTGCTCTCCATTGACTATGGTTTTGCCTTTCCTCTCTAGATAGTGCTTTGTTTTGTCAACATCTTGCTCCACCAAGATTACTCGATCAAGAATGTCTGCATAGGTAGGTAGTTGGAGGGGTCAAATGACTTTTCGAATCTCGGGCTTCGGTCTATCTTTAAAATTATGTGCCTTTATCTCATCTGTGGCCACAAGGTAGGGCACATATGTTGCAAGATTCGTGAATTTGGCTTCGTAGTATTCCACTAATATGGCCCCACGTTGCTTTAGATTTTCAAACTCCACGTGTTTGGCATTCTGCATGGCCTGGGGCATGAACTTCTTTTTTAAAGCTTCCAAGTATCTCGTCGAAGTCATTTTGGGCTTTGAAGCGCTCTTTAGATTACACCACCTGTTCGCTTCTGCTACCAACAAGTAGGATCCAACCTCTACCTTCTGCTGGCTCGAGCACTACAAAAGTCGAAAGTTTTTCTCCATTATGGCGATCCACTCTCTAGCCTTTACGGGGTCCATTCCTCCCTTGAAAGTTGGGGGATTGAGTTTAAGAAACTCCTTCACTGTTGCGACATTGACAACATGCTGAATGGGATCCACGATTTCCTCTTCATTGATAGATGGTGGGTGTTCGACGACTGGCTCCTGCTGGTTGTGGTACTGGAGGATTGTTTTTTGTTGGGCTTCGATTTTTCTAACTAGCATCATCATCATCTCACGAACCTCATTCACTTCGTCGTACCCTTCTCCATTTCCTTGACTATTTGACTTTGTGTTAACCATGCTGCCCAGATAAGGTTTGCAAGTTAGAAAAATGATAAGAATAGGAAAAGCGAAACTTCATTCATTAATGCAACCGATTCATTTCAGATTTAGGGATGTTCAAGACACACTACAAAATATTCTGGGACTACTAGGCTACTACTCGCTATCTGAGTCACTAGGCCACTCATAGGCATGATAAATCCACTACTCTCACTCATCATCATAGTCCTCTTTGAACCTAAAAGGCTCGTCCTTTAGCCCATCTTCTTCCAGATCCGAGTCTGCCTCTTCCCATCCCCATGGGTCTTCTTCTTCAACCATTTCCTCATCCTAAGGGTCAAGCTCTGGATCATCTTGTTCACTAATCTCATTATCACTGAGTTCAGGCTCGGGATATGACTTCGCATTAGGGACAAGATTCATCATGGCGCCTATGAGGACCTCATGTTGCCATTTCTAGATTGAATCCTTGGCCACAAGACATGCGCACTCTCGGAGTTTCAGGCAGTAGTTGATCATTGCCTCGATCTGCCCCTCCGTTTTGTGCATGTATTGATTCGCTATCTGGTTCACTTCTTCGATTGCCACGTCCACTGAGTCCGCGATCACTCGCTCCTGGAGGACATCCTCCTCTAAGGGCAATACTCCATGAGGTCCCACCTCATGGCAGTCGTAAGAGTCATTGCTATTGTATCTATCATCGCTAAAGTTGCTAAAATCACTACTAGACATGGCTATAATATATATATATACATATAAGAACACATCTCCAAGATACATCCAATTCAAAGGTTATTCAAATTTCAAAATTTCTAGGTGCAACCAATGAATGCCTCACTCCTATCTTTGGTTTTTGTTCGGAATCCAAATACTCAAGCTCTGATACCACTACTGTCACAACCCAATTCAAACACGGGCCATACCCAGACAATGAGAAAGCTTGCAAATGACTAAATTAACGAGTTAAGGGATTCTATCACAAAATAAAAATAAATGCAGAAGCGTGAACAAATACCCAGAGAGTGCATAAATAATAAGATTTCATTACCCACATTTCCATTTTACAATAATGGAGGCTCATCATGGCCTTTATAATCAAGAGAGTAGAATAAAAGTGATTATCTTCTAAGCCTTCAAGCTAAGCCTCCTCATGCCCTGCTAAAATATTTTAATGAAAACACATAAATATTATGCTAGAGTGAATTAAGATATGCCAGAGTTACTAGTTTCTATGAATAAACAATGTCAAGAATCAACATTCATCTTTTCTCATGATAGTAATTGTGTGGATCATTAGCCTATAGAGATTATCACAATTATGGCACATCAAGGCCTTAAATCAATTTTCATCAAGTCTATGGCCTTCACCCCATGTCCTTCGGCGCATAGCTTTATTTTCATAGATATTCTGACATATTTTGATCTTCACGGTACTAGTTATCTCTAGGGTGCGACCCTAGGAAAATCATGTATATATTGAGATGTCTTGATATCACTCAATGATCACCTAGTCATGACCCCACCATTATTATCCCTACCCTATCGGTTTCAGACTCATCTCCCGACATCCGAGCTACTGTGTCATAGTTAATGGCATTCAATCACATCAAATATATTTCCGGGCTATCAATCCATAGTAATAAAAGAGTGTGCATGTTGTTTTATTTTATTTTCTAGAGACAATTATAATATCATTGGGATGCTCGTTAGCATAAATCATACATTTCGAAATGTCTAATCATGCTTTTTAAAAGATACGAGTAACTAAGGCATATATAGATTCACCTGACCGAGTTGATTTTTCCTTGCTTTAAGCCCCATTTCCTCAAATGTTATCAAAGCCCAAATCTGGAATATAAATTCAGAAGATTTATTATTCCCTTCACTTTTTAATTTTAACACTGTCGGAGCCATCCCAGGCTTTCTACTGAGTAGAGCTTGCCGAGTTCTCTGGTCGAAGGGATTATTGAGCCGAAGGCTCACTGGCCAAACACAACACTGGCCGAAGGGCTTACTGGGCACACACGCAATATTGGTCGAACATCAAAAGGCCACTAGGTTGAGCATATAATGCGTCCGAGCACTGGGCTAGAGGGATCATACTCTAGACGAGCCGATATGTGCTGGGGGTTTACTGCCGAATAAATACTAGGCTAGAGGTCTATTGGCTGAGCTAAAGCATGCTTTGCCGAGTAGGATAATAGGAGGTCTGGGCAACACCAGGCTTTGCCGAACACTGGCGTAGCCGAGCAGAAGGCTGCCGAGATGGGAATGATTCAATTGGGGCTCCCAGATGCCGAATGGGAAACCAAGTTATATGAGGGTGCCGGTCAAGTCGAAGGAATACCAACCGAATAGTGGCAATGTAGAAATCATGTTTTCCCAAGGGTTCCAAAGCTCAAGATGGTTGGAAAGTGATCATTAGTGATTTGGGCAAATTGCCCGCTCACTGTGATGCTTAGAGGAATATGGAGGTTCTTAATCCCAAATAACGAGCAATGTTTAGACGAGCACAAGTGCTCCAGCTTTATAAGAGGTCGGCAACAATTATTCTGGCCAAAGTTTGGGTCAGAAATGTATTTGCCGAGTAGGTTAGAGTCATGTAGAGTAGATTCCAAGGATCTGAATATGTTCAAGGTCATGTCAAGCACAAGGCATTTCACCGGATCATAGCCAAGGCTATTTTAGTGCAGCTGAGTGCTAGGCCGGACAGAAAAAGACTTGTCCTAGCACAATAAGGGTGTGCAACTTTGGGGAACTTGCTATACAAGGGTGATTGTGAGTAAAGGTACTTTGGTCCACTTCGGGTGTACGACAAAGACTTAGGAAGGTCTGCCGAGCTGAAATAAAGCTCTGTCGAGCTGATCATAGCAGTCAGTGGGTTATTTTCTTATCCAAGTGTTTTGGCTATGCGACTATGGGCTACCAAGCCAAACAATGGCTCTACCTAGCTGAATAAGAATTTCCACATAGAGGATGAGATCTGAGTACAAATGGTAGTGCAGTAGGGCCTCAAAAAGATCGACTGAGAAGAAAACAAGTCTGTCGGTCATGCCCTAATGTGGCCGGACCCTTAAGTAGGTCTGTCGAGCAGTCAGTAGTACTGCCAGAGTACAATGGTCAAGTGCCTCAATGAATGTAATTAAAACAAGGGAAATGATAACTTTGACCGAATTGCCAAAGTCCAGAGGTTTGACTTTTGGACAAATGATGAGCACTGGTAATCCGGAGGAGATGTTTGCCGAACACTGGAAGGGTTGGCCAAGCTGGTATGAATGAAGGGATGCTCGGGGAGCAACTTCCGAGCATAGCTAGGCTGAACGAAGGATGATCAGAGGGAATTTGGAATGAGGAGAGTTATGAATGCTCTATGAGAGTTGGTGGGTTAAAATGAATGCCAACATAGGTGTTTATATAGGATCAATATGGGGTAGTTGTCCCTCATTTAATGCTCATAAATGCTCTAACGAGCTACTGACTGCTAAGCCGCTGACCGGTCGTCTGACACCACCGACTGACCCATCGACTGATAGCTGCCTGCAAGGCTAGCTTTACACAGCCTTTAGCCACCCAGCTGCCGACATGTTAACTGACATGGCCTACCAATTACACTATGCCCCTATTAAATTCTAGAATTTACAAATTTGACCCAATCAATTTGATTTCATAATTTAGCCCCCTAATTTCATTTATTCCCTCTATTTTAAACCTCAAATTCATTTTAGTGCCAAATTAGACTTCAAATAAATTCCCAAAAATTTCAGGAACTATATTTGTATTTATTAATCGTATTTTAGGTGTGTTTTCGCGAGGCGAGGTCTCACATAATGGCCCCAAGATGATCCTTTTCTATGCAAACCACCATCCACGAGTACCTTGGAGGATACCTTGCAAGTATTTCTCCAAAGTTACAACTCGAATACCTTGTAGAATACCTTGCAAGTATTTCTCTGGGGTTTCCATTCCAATGAGTCTCCTCATCCATCTTTTCTCCATCCTCTGCAATGTCTCTAACAACTCCCCACTGTCAACAACCGTCGGGGTACGTGATCTCAGCATCCTGACTGCAGGAGGTGGTGGCACTGGTGGTGGCACTGGTGGTGTAGCAGCTGGCTCACTGTGAGATGGATCGAGAATGGGAGGCTGCTCATCTGGTGGAGGCACATCATCCTGTGGGATATGCTCAGCATCTGGTGGGGGTACCTCATCTAGAGCTGCATGTCTGTCTCTTTGCACTGCTCAATGCCACAGTCTCATATGTAATCGGCCCCAGTGGGGTAGGCATCCAGGCATCTCTCTACATAGTCCTCAATCTAGAATCCAAACATAATGAAGTGATAAGAAAAGAAAAGGGCAAGCTAGCAGTGGAGCCCGACTAAAGTCTGAATCTAGTATACCAAATCATCAGGCCAAAGTCAATCTTTTTCTTCTCCAAGATCTCATAGCAAAGCTGAATCACATCTTATTTAGGCACCTTCTCCGATCCTCTAGGATAGATGTTATAATGAACAATTTTGTTCATCATAGCATATTTGGGCCTCAACAAGCCCTGCGTGAATCTGACTCTCCTCTGGTAAAGACCAGCATCTGAACAAACATGCTTAGCCAAAACCAATCCAGTAGGTGAAAGATAA
>NMUG010008074.1:0-11797 GCA_002855965.1 Monotropa hypopitys | reverse complement strand
CTTTCTTTATTTCTAAGTCATGCATATCTTTAAATATGCATCTTCATTATCTTAATTTAATACTTCATGATTATTCAAGCATGTATGCATTCATCCAAGATCCTATAGTATGCATCTTTTGATCAATTCTTCTTATGATAATTCTATTTTAATAATAGCATGTCATCTATGCAATACATGTAACAATCAGACCTATATGGCATTTGGGGCATCTAATGGGGATATGAGCATATATAAGGCAATTAAGCACATAATTCTAGTCAAGGATAAAGAGATAAATCTCTAATCAACCACACGAAGACAAAGCTATCTATAGAAACATCATCAAATATGTGTCCCACACTCTCTATCATGGTGGTATATGGAGGCCACTCTCTTTATGTTGTGGACCCATGTTCGGCCCAAAATAGCATTATAGGAGGAAGGGGTGTCAACCACCACGAACTCCACATTAATTGATACTGAACCGATGACCACAAGGGATAGCTATTTTTCCAAGCAGCCAGATAGAAGCAACGTTGAACCCCACAAGTGGCACATCAGTCAGTTGTAGGTCTTCATGCTTGTATCCCATCTTCTTGAACAAGGAATAGTACATCACGTCGACGGAGCTTCCGAAGTCGATCAGTACTCTTCGGACATTGTAGCTACCGACTTGGAGGGTTACGACCAAGATGTCGTCATGGGAGTGCTGTACCCTGTCGGAGTCTCTATCGGTAAATGAGATTGTATACTTGGAGTCAGATTAGACTTTCTTTGTAGCCGTCTGCACCGACATGACCTCCTGCCTGGTAATCTGCTCCAGTTCCACCCTTAGGCAGTCTTCTTGCTACCGATCCACCATGTCGTGGATGACGTTGATGGTTTAAGGGCCAAGGTGTCCGGCCGTCACCATCTCCTCAAGAAAATCCTTGAACGCTCAGTAGCTGGTGGTTAGGTGCCCCTTATCCCTATGGTAGGAGCATCGATACCTATCATTGCCCTTCCTTCGAGCTCCTATTCTTCTTTTTGGCCATTTAAAAAATAGCTCCTTATTAATCTTCCTCAGAATGATGTAAATGGGCTCTTTGAATACTGTCGTGTGAGCATGAACTGGTATGGCTTCGGGGCCCGGTGCTCCCCTGCTTGTACCGTATTTGTTTCCTTCCTCTTTCTTGCTCCTGTGCTTCTGCCGTAATAACTAGAGCGATGGTCGGACTTGCTCTCGGCTTTGCTCCTTTCTTTTTTGGACTTTTCAAGCTTGGCATGGAACTCAATTTTAGCTATCAGCTCATTCATGGAGGATAGGTAAAACAATATGAGATCTTCAAACTCTCGGCTAGTATGATCCAGGCCAAGTTTGAATGAGGTAATGGTGATCTTTTGGTCGCAATCCTCAATATCATTGTAGAGGTCCCAATACCTGGTTACGTACTGACACAGTGATTTTGACCTCGCTCGCCGAAGGTTGAGAAGGGAATCTACCTCTTTCTTTACCTTGGAGCTGGTGATGAAACAGACCAGAAATTCCATAGAGAGATCCTCCTAGGAAGTAATTGATCCCGTTGATAGTAGGTCGAACCAGAGTAGTCCAACCTCTCCTAAGCTGGATGGGAATAGCTTGCACATCAGTGCATCGTCTCCAAAGTAGAGAGACGTCATCTTTCCAAAATTGACGATATGAGTGTAAGAGTCCATCTTGGGATTGTATTTATTAAATTTTGGGGCTGAGAAGCCTGTTGGGGGACTCATGGCCTCAAACTCCAGTGAAAATGGGATGTAGGCTAGTCTTTCTCGTCAGCGTTGCTCATCCTACTGTACTGGTCGGACCTCTACTCTGAGCCTTTGAGTGACCTACTTCTCCAAGCGTGAAGCCCAGCTATCTCCATAGTCGCTCCGTCGGTAGTCCCTGGATGGTAATGGCTCTCGTCCTGCCCTTAGTCATCCCTGTGCCATCCAGGCAAGAGGCGTCGTCTGATGTGACGGCCCTCATTTCCACCTCTCTAGGCAGAGATTTCATCTTCCCTCCTATCGAGGCAATTCAGAGCTCTCTTTCGCCACTAGAGGGCCTGATCCTGCTCTGGAAGGGCATCCAATAATCTGGATCATTGTCCTCAGTATGGCTATGAACTAGGACCAGTCTTTTCTTTTCAGTAGCCTCTCTCAGGCGAATCATCTCCCACATGAGGGTATTTATCTGGTCGTCCCTTTTCCCAAGGTCACATAACAGCTTCCAGATGTACAACTTGGTGGTCTTCTTGGCCAGAGCATCTGGACAAGATGCCTTGTGGATGGGATCACCAGTCTGTGCTCGTCTTCCCGAATGGGTGTCGGTTGCCGGAGCTAGGGTACATTATCAACTCCCCTACCCTTACCCTGGTGAGCGTCGACACTATTCCTCCTGGAAGTGTTACACTCACTCGGACCCATTTCTTATAACTGTAAGTTGAAGAGATGAGAGATTCAAAGAGAATGAAAGCAAGTCCCCAGCAGAGTCACCAATTGAAGTGGAAGTTTGCTTTTCGATCGTCGATGGATGAATCTTCCACTTAGCTGCACAAGCAGAAAACGTTAGGCTACCGTCAATGCCGCTAGTGGACCCTCCAATGATAAAGTTAGGCGAGATTTCTAGAGAGAGTAAATGGATAGAGTGTTTTATAGGGGAAGTGTGTACCTCTCTCCTAACCCATGGATGATATTTATAGTATCATCGGCGCATGTCTAGTACACACTTCGGTAGTGCTTGGAGCTGCGATAGGGCTGCCTGGGGCAATGCGCCTGTCTAAAGTGGAAGCCGCGTGGGGGACACCTTTATCTGGCCTCTTCAAAAGGTGTGAAAGCTGACATGACAGCTGCACACGTCGTGAGCATGCTCGGAAATCTAGGATGTCCCCGAGGAGAATATTCTCTGCAACTTCCGTCACGTCTGTTGGGCCGACACGCTGCTGATGACGGAGCATGATCGAACCGTCGTAGTATGATCTGGACTGGAAGGACAAGATCCTAGAGCCCCAAGATCCTGTAATCGAGCGGAGTGCTACAGTGCTTGCCCTTAGGCAGGATGTCTTGACCTCCTGTCCTTTGCTCCCTTCCGCCACCTATGCCGACGAGGCGCCTGGAGACGGTCATTGGAATTCGCTTATGCCCTTACACTAAGTATGGAGTGAGATTTGATGTAACATTTACTTTGATAAATTTATGTAATGATTATTTCAATTATATTATTATAATTTGATTTTGAATAAAATTAAAATTCTTGTTCCTTTAAAATTTCAGACATGTTAATGATATTTTAGGAATAATATGAAATTGAATGGAATATATAGCTATTACGAACTAAATGTCCACAACAACTGTTTCAATTATTGCTAAAATTATCCCACGAAGTACAAAAATGAGACGTGACTGGTTGTCATTTAATAAAATATTACTAAAATGTAGGGTTAGGTCAATGATTGGAAGTATTTGTAAGGAAAAATAATACGATCGATATTCCAAAAAACAATTTTATTCATATAAACAATAATACAACTGAATGTTGAGCTGAAAAATAAAGTACAAATTACAACATTTGAATCAAACCGAATCAAGATGAGTTGTCCTTAAAACAGTTTTCTCGCCTCCAATGGGTGTTAAGGATCGTCGGTGTCTATCTCTCAGGATAAGACGGTCTTGGACCACTGTCTTCGGAATACCTCCAATGGCAGCCTTGGCAAACTGAACCAGTGCTGAGCTCTCTCTCACTCAAGAACAAAAATTGAGAGAAGAAAAAACGAGATTGTTCTGTATCTTGTGTGTTGTGTATCTCGTGTTGTATTCTTAACAGAAGCCAAAGAGAATTGCAATGTGAAAGGAAATAGAAGGGGTAAATGTGAACATGACTTTTGGTTTCCCCGTAGGGCTTCCCAACTACCTCTAAGTGTGAACGGGGCCTTTGGTTGCCCCGAAGGACCTTCCAATTTCCAACTCCATTCACACAATTTCCAACAACCCCCCACATGAATGAATTTGGCGAGCAACTAACGCTGAGTACAAAGCAGACTCTGAGAGAGAGTACCACGGATAATTTCTGCATAGGATAGGTAGATTTTGGCCTTGAACCTTCCCTTGTGATAGCCCAACGAATTTACTAGCTGACCAGTGAACATGATATTTTGGACTGTTCTGCAGTTTGTGTAAACCGAGTCAATGAACTTCACACAGTAACTTCTCCTAACATAGTTCAATTCTCACTGTTGGGTTCATTTTGGCCATAAAACCATAGCCTAGTTCTACAAGTATTTTCTTGAGATTTTTGCCTTCCATAATTCTCACAGAAGCGGTCCCATTTCATACTCACATAGATGACTCCTTATCAATGAGTATTCCAGATACTTTGCTTGGCTTACCAACACATAAGAGTTAATAAAAGCATAAGCTTATCCTTACACAAATTACTGTCACACCATAGGAATGGGCAGGAGAGTTATTCTCCTCAGTAATCAATCTCTATCTACATGCAATTAGGTTGTTCCATTGAACCTAGATCTTGGGATTTCCAGTCAACTAGGTTCCATCACGGTAGTTTTTAACTTTATAGGCATTAGCCCCGTTTTCGTCGATGCTTTATCAACTAGCTCTCTATTTAACCCTTTGATTAATAGATCCGCAATATTGTCTTTTTATTTCACATAATCAATCGTGACAATCCCATTTGAGAGCAGTTGTCTAATGGTATTATGTCTTCGACGTATATGTTTCGACTTACCATTATACATATTACTCTATGCACGTCCAATTGCTGATTGACTATTGTAAATGAATTCCGATTCTATTGTAGAGCGTGCAATACACGTCTATTTAATAGATTTCTAAGACACTGTTGCACCACCCAAAGTAAACATATTCACTCGTAAAGTTTGAGTCTTTTATATCAGAAATTCAATTTGGATCTGTCTTCCCTTCTAGTACTACTGAATATCTAGTATAGTGCAGTCCATAATCACGAGTGTACCTCAAGTATCGTAACACTCTGACTATAGCTTTCTAGTAGTTCTCCCCTGGATTGCTAGTATATCTACTGAGTCTGCTAACAGAGTAGGCTATGTCAGGCTTTGTAAAGCTCATCAAGTACATCAAACTTCCAATTATCTTTGAATACTCTAGTTGTGAGACACCCTCACTAGAATTCTTAGATAAATGAAGATTTATGTCCACAGGAATCCTGACGACATTTTATCTGACTTATTGTATTTTTCAAGAATTTTCCCAACGTAATGAGTCTGAGATAATACAAGTTTAGTAGATGTTCTGATAATTTTCACACCCAGAATCACATCTGCAAGGCTCATATCCTTCATGTCAATCTTTGAGTTTAGCATGTTCTTAGTAGATTTAATAATCTTAGCATTACTACCGATAATTAGCATATCATCAACATAAAGACACAATATCACATAGCCTTCAACTATGTCTTTCACGTAAACACACTTGTCACGTTCGTTGATTCTGAAGCCACTTGACAACATAGCATTATCAAACTTTTCAAGCCATTATTTCGGTATTTGTTTCAGACCATACAACGATTTGACTAGTCTACAGACTTTTCTTTCCTGACCAGGAGCAAAAAACCCTTCAGGTTGTTCCATATAGATCTCTTTATTCAGATCACCATTAAGGAAAGCTATCTTTACATCCATCTGATATATTTCCAAATTGCACAATGCTGCTATTGTAATTATTGATTGGCACACAATATTGTAATTAATGTATGCCAATCTAGTTCCTTTTTGTAGATTTATTTGTTAGTTTGTTTTCTATTTAGTTATGTTTTTGTACATATGCGTTTAATCTTATTTTGTTAGTTTTTGTCTCTTGTACAGGTTGTTTAGCATTCCCCAGAGGAGTCCGTAAGTCCCCGATCCATCCCGAGCCATTTGATAAAGTCAAGAAGATTATTTGGAGCCATTTGATGCATGACCATGCCACATCATCGGTAAAACGGGCATAACTTCTCCAAAATAGCTCCGATTTCCCTTTATAATATGGCGTTGGAAAGCTATCAAAATGATGCAAAAAAATACCAATCTGTCAAAAAGAGACCAGTTCTCTTTTAAAAGGAACCGGTTCTCTTTCAGCAGAAGATTTGAAGAAGAAAAAGCAATCGGTTCTCTTTTAAACGGGACCGGTTTCTTTTGTGCAGAACTGCAAGAAATAGCTCATTAATGGCATTTTTGTAATTATTTGGTGGGGGAGTATATATACTTTGTATATTTCGAGTTTTTAGAGAGGAGAGGATATGATTTATGTTTTGTTAGGGTTTTAAGGGTTTGAGAGCCTCCCTCTATTCCCCCTTCTTCTTCCCCTCATTTGAGGGTTTTCCATGGAGTTTCGGAAGATTTGCCGAGCTTTGACGACGTAAGGCTCTCCTCCTTCTCTCCGTTTATGTACTTTATTTATGCACTTGTGTTTAATATAAATTTCGTTTTTAATTTCATGTGTTGTGTTTTACTTGTTTTATGCTTGTATGTAGTTTAATGGAGGCTTAACCTCCTAGGATTGGCCTTGGGGTGACTAGCACCCTGGCCTTGACTCGTGTTTGATTGCTCCATTTTGGGCATAAATTAGTATGGTCTAGGGTGTAGTATGTTCACACCTAGGGTCTTTGCCGAGCGGTGTTAATCTATTTAATGTGTCATCGACATGAGATGACACGACGCATGCTTGTAGCGATGTCCCTCTAGGTGTTCGACAAAATGCCTAAGTGAATGAATTCACCTAAAAACCACTTATTTTAGTATAGAATTGGTGTATCGAGATTTCGTAGGAGTTAGGGGCATGTGGCACTCACCCGTTGGCCCAACCAAGTGTTGTCGACGTATTTGATGAGCCGTCGACATAAGATGGCACGACCCATGCTTCTAGCATGTCGCTCGATGAGTGTAAGTGGTCGAGAGAGCCGAATTCTAACTCTCGTGTCATCTCTTGACCCGTGACTTGTGCTTGATTGTCAAATACCCCGTAGGAGGTCCTATGTCGTGATACCTCTTTCATATCGTCATGGATATTGGAGTAGTCATTCATTGGCCTAGGCTAGGTGTTAGAACTCCCATTGCCATTCCACCTAGTTTAATTAGTTTTAATCTTTTCCTTGTATGCATTAGTTTCTGTGGAGGGGTAAAATATGATAGACACGTGGCAGTACAAATCTGTCAGTTAATGACGTTATTTAGTGCGGCCATAGTGCTAGCAGTGCTGAGTTTGAAGTTAAGGTCATACTTCCTGAAATGGCACTGCGGATAAGGTCTGCGCGGGGGTTGTCTTGGGAGTATTGGACATTGCTGACTGGATTGTCTATGATGAGCTGATAACATGTCCAATAGGGAGAAGAGTCTGTTTAGGGACATTCTTATCATATTATAGATGATCTAGTTAGGACAGTTGAGAAAGAATTAATGTTCAGATCCTAGCTGAGTTGATATAGCTATCCGTACACGTAATTGCCTTCAACGCGGCCAAGAGTGGGCCGAGAAGGCTATCCTGGCAGTGCGGTATGAAGGTGTGCGGGATGGATCATGCAGTTGGGGTTAAGTTTTAGGTGATCAGCGTGGGGCTATATATACGGCAGCGTCTTCAGCGCGGGGTCTTGGATGCATGGCGGGAATACGTCTGGGCATTAATTGGTCAATCAGTGACCATAAATGCACTTACTGTGTTTATACTGTCAAAGGAAATGTTTTGGTCTGATTAAAAGAAGAAGGTGTAAGGATGTAACGGGTACTGAAGACGAGGAGTCTTCTGTCCATATTCATTCCCCTCCATGATGAGAAATCAAGGAGTTGGAAGGTCACCATTAATGAGAAGAGCAAGGGTACAAAAGACATTTTTCTTCACCTGTGAAAGGTATGGTCTGACACATTCTCCTGATTTTCTCTCTTTCGATAAGGATTTTGTTACTCCATTTGGGACTAACTTAATCATCGGAGGGCCTTCCAAGCCATAGTGGCGGGAGGTCTTCTAACCGTTTATTTTGGTTGCAGCAAGCGAAGACAAGGTTGAATAGTAGTAAGGAATTAGCAAAGAAAGAATCTCAAGTCCAGTCTAACAGAAGCACTCAACGATAGTGACATAAATCACCGTCGACAATTGGCGCCGTCTGTGGGAAACCCACACCAATTTGAAATAAAATTTGTTGCTCAGAAGTTTGAAACATAAATGTCAATCATCAGAGAAAATAAAGTTGAACACACACCGGAAGTAGAGAGAAACGCTGGGGATGGGCGTGGAACCCAAGAGCACGACCCTATTCCACCCCAGGCCCCTAGGAAGTCGAAAGGCCATCCTCGATTTAGAATTTACTTGAGAGGAGGAATAAGCAGACCACATGATTTGGAAATGGCCAGAGTTGTTCATGATGAAAACGAGGATCGCGTAGATATTCAGGATGATTACGAGGTGGAAGATGCCAGTTCAAGTCGTTCCATGATTTTGTGTTCTCAATCTCAATCTAAATCCAAGTCTGCAGGAATGAGGACCTGGATGAATTGGTCAGGGCCCAGGGGGAAACGATACGATGTTTGGAATTCCATATTCAGAAGATGGAACGACGCAAAGATGATGTGCCGCAAGAAAATCGACCTTTGGTTGTCCCTACAAGGCAGAATGTCCACACCCGTCCCAGAACGCGCGGAGGCCAGAGAATGGCTCCCGGTGCTCGAGGAGGGAGGGGAGAGGCAAATACTCGAAGACCAGGCGACGGTGCGAGCAGGGGAATGCAGGCTCCACCCCCTCCCCCGAGAAGGGAGAGGGAGGTTAGGGATCCTCCACAACCCAGTGAGCACCACAGCAGGACGCAAAGCAGAGGTTCACGTCGCAACAATCGGCCTCAGGTGACCAGGTCAGTTAATTCAGTACCAGATCTGAGAGATCATTTGCGCAACAGGGCCCAGGCCAGATCTGTTCAAAACCAAGGGGATGTTAATCCTCAAGTGGAGGATTTGCGAAGGTGGATTGATTAAAGGTTTAGGGTAAAGGCAACAGCCCAGGAGAGTGCAAGGAAGGCCATCCAGCAGATCACGTCAACTCCCTTGTCTCATGAGATCTCAGATTACCGAATTCCAAGGGGATTCTCTCTGCCCAACTTTCCTAAGTATGATGGAAAGGTGGATCCGGTAGCCCACCCGAAGGACTTTCAACAGGCTCTCATCCTCTATGAGGGTGATGAATTTCTTTATTACCGGATGTTTGCATCCAGCCTGGGACGCATGGCTCTTAGTTGGTATCACAAATTTCCAACACACTCTATTACCAGTTGGGCACAGTTGGCAGAGCTATTTGTGGGATATTTCATGACCAGCCGCGTAGCTCCAAAGCACTTTGATTCTTTGACTTCATTGAGAAAACAGTCAAACGAATCCCTTCGTGAGTATGCGGGCAGATATGTGGAAGTGTATAATAATGTGGAAGACTGTACAGAGAAACAGGCAGTGGCAATGTTCAGGCTGGGGCTATCCTTTGGTGAGAAACTAAGAGAATCCCTAACCTTGAACCCGGTGGATTCCTTTCCCGAACTCATGGAAAGGGTGGAACAACATGCTAAGTTGGAAGAGGAAGCCAACAGGGAGGCAGGCCGCACTGCCAATAGGGCTCACCGTGCTCACGTTGTTGAGCCTGACGAGAAGAAGAAGAAAAGGAAAAGGACAGCGCGACCCAAATCCCCCGAGAAGGAGGTTAGTGCGGTGCCACAACCCGCCGCACAGCAAGCGAATTTCAACGGGTTGCCCGCGTTAAGGATGGAAAGACCAGGTCCAACCTCATACACGGCAATTCAGACTGAATTCAACACCCCAATCTTTAGAATGATCTACCCGTTACAGGGAGAGCCCTTTTGGAAGTGGCCACCTAGGCAAGGTGGAAACCGTGCAGAAATGGAAGCAACAGGACTGAGGAGTAGTTACCATAGAGAATATGGTCACAAAACCGAATACTGTAGAGTGGTCAAGCAGTTCTTAGAAGAGCTGGTGGAGGCTGGTCATCTGAAGGAATACCTAGCTCAACCCCCCGCACAAAACAACAACAGGCAGGTCCGGATGGTTGGGGATGGTGCTGGTTCAGATGAGGACCTGCCTCCAGCCGGCGTGATTCGCGTGATTCATGGAGGTAAAGCACAGGTTCCGCTCCAGGAGTCCAGGGATTTGAGAAGAAAGCAGGCTTCAGAGCACCATATGCTACAGCTCGGCCAAAAGAGAACAAGGGACAATGATGGATGTACATCACAGATATCCTTCTCAGATGAAGATTTGGAGGGGGTCACTGTGCCATATAATGATGCCTTGGTTGTTACCCTGAACATCAACAAATTTGACACCGAGAGGATATTAATTGACCAGGGCAGTTCAACGGACATTCTGTATCTGCAAGCATTCTTGAAGATGGGTCTTACTCAGGAGGATTTAAGGGAAGTACGGATTCCCTTAATTGGTTTTAGTGCAGAGCCCATGTGGCCCCTTGGCTCCATTGTGCTACCTGTCAGGGCAGGGCATGTTACAAAGGATGTGGAATTTCTGGTCACCGACGTACCATCAGCCTACAATGCGATAATGGGAAGGACCTGGATGCACAAGATGGGTGCTATCCCATCCACTTACTATCAATTGATCAAGTTCCCAGGTCCTAAGGGGGTGGAGAGCATTCGAGGGAACCAAAAGTCATCCCGAAATTGCTTTCTAGCCTCAATCAAATCTGGGCCAAAGTGCGAGCAGGTCAAATCCATCGAAGTGCCCGACCAGCCAGTTCTAGAAGATGTGGGAGTAGATCCCAGTGCCCGTGTGGTTGAGAGCTTGAGAAAAGTTCCCGCCCACGAATCAGACGATGATCGGTATTTCCTCCTCGGGAATGAGCTCCCGGAGAAGGATGCCCTCGAGTTTGAAAGGGTACTTAAGGAAAATCTCGATGTATTTGCTTGGACTCCAGCGGAGATGCCTGGGGTTGACCCAAGCATAATATGTCATCATTTAAACGTGGATCCATGCCACAAACCAGTGATGCAAAGAAGAAGACGCTCAGCCGCGCACCATGCAGAGGCGGTAATAGAGGAAGTTGCTCGTTTGTTGGAGGCCAAGGCTATTAGGGAGGTGTATTACCCCGAATGGTTGTCTAACACTGTGGTAGTAAAGAAGAAGAATGGAGCATGGAGGGTTTGTGTGGATTTTACTAGTCTCAACAAGGCATGCCCAAAAGACAGTTTTCCCATGCCCAAGATTGATCAACTCGTGGATTATACAGGAGGGTATGCGAGAATGAGTTTTTTGGATGCCTACAGAGGGTACCACCAAATCGCCATGTACGAACCAGACCAGGAGAAAACAACCTTCATTACTCCTTTGGGTCTGTATTGCTACAGGGTGATGCCGTTTGGACTCAGGAATGCGGGGACAACCTATCAGAGATTGTCCACCCTTATGTTCAAGGAGCTGTTGGGAAAGATCGTGGAAGTGTATATCGATGATATGGTGGTGAAGTCCAAGGAGCCGGGCTCCCACATATCTGACTTATGTCAGACTTTTTGCATTCTGCGGCAGTACGGCCTGAAGCTCAACGCCACCAAGTGTGCATTTGGGGTCAGTTCTGGAAAATTCCTAGAACATCTCGTCACCAGAAGAGGCATTGAGGAAGACCCCAGTCAGATTGTTGCGTTGCAAAATCTCCAAAGTCCGAGAACGACTAAGGAAGTGCAGCGTCTGACCGGGATGGTTGCCGCGCTAAACAGATTTATAAGTCGGTCGTCCGACAGATGCAGATCATTCTTTCAGTTGCTGAGGAAGAGTGCAACCTACTCATA
>NMUG010008073.1:0-11799 GCA_002855965.1 Monotropa hypopitys | reverse complement strand
AAAATTTATACACATAAACTAGAAAGGATTTTCAACAACATGGTAGTTTTGGATTTCTAATTGGTTACCTTAATCTCCCGGAATAAAATTCCAAAGTTTGGTGCAGGTGGGTTCCCAAACTCCTTCAGTCTCTCACTGTTCCTCTTCTCAAGTCTTTGATTAATCTCTTCAGCTACGAATTGAATCTGAACAGCTCATACTCAAGCTCCCTCTCATAAACTTGAATACAGATCTCTTACCCTCAAACTCTACGAATTCATTTACGATTTTTTCCCAACTTGATATTGCCTACATGAGATTTATATATAGACAGCTCTACTTCATTGATTGCAACGATTTCATATATTCCTTCTTGGTTCTGGTCCCAAACAACCTCTGGAAAGTTAATTTCAAACACCCTTATTCAATATTTTTGGTTAAAAACGACACAACCCTTCGTCTTCTCCGCCATGGCATTTTCTGCCAGAACTCCTCAGATACCGGTATCTTGGAATTCAAGATATCGGTATCTAAGGCCAACCCTTAGATACTCCTAAGAAACCGGTTTCTAGCTCCCGGCTTCCAGAACTACCTGAGATACCGGTATCTGGCTAAGCCTAGCTACCGATATCTAGGGCCAGAAATCCTAAAATTTTTAAATCTTTTTATTTTGACCCCAACTTTAATTTAAACCTTTTAAATAAATCCCAAACTTTATTTTAAACGTTTTAATGATTCTAAATCACATAGTTAAAGCCCAAATCATCCTTAAATCTTAATTATGACCTTAATTCTCAATACAGGTCTTACACAAGCAGAATACCTCAAAGACGGCCATGACGCGATAGAGCGCATCAAACAACCTCAAACCCCGCCACCAGGCTCGATCACATACTCACTTGCTTCATTAAATCCATAACGACAATCATCCCACTAGAGGAACTATTCCTTCACCGAACACCTGAAGGACTACTTATTTCCCAACGGGCGACCCCAACACTAGGCGTCACACTCTAACCATTTAGTCATCTTACCCAAGGTCAATCGATAAGATTAACTTAACCACCCCACAACTCAACAAGGATGTTCCAATAACACAAATTCCCAATATGAGAGCACCAATCCAACAAAGCATTCACCATAATATAGGGATTTCTATTTCTTACTTCTTACGAGGGACATACTGACTTCCAATACTCCACTAGATTGAACGCAATCGCTAGAACGAGCTTAGTCATCGGAATTGACAAGAAACTAACACTCCAATAGAGGGATTTGTCATCCCAAATAAAAGAAATCAATCTTAAGTGAAAGGGATACCACTCCACATGACATACCTGAGTCCTCATCGAGCTAAAGGCACACAACATTCCAGAGGGTGGAATTAAGAACAAATCAAGCTTACCACTTGGGGGGGGGGGGTACCATCAAGGATCGAAGAACAACCGTACGATGACAGAAAATGATGATTGGAGATTGCCTACAAGAGTCTCATAATAGATTTACATCCTCTACTGGGAGGGTAAAGCCAAAAATCTAACTTACTTAGTCACATACCTGAACCTTTCGCTTAGGACTACGGTAATGATCCTAGACCCAAAGTCCAACTTCTAATGACTACTCGGGAGGCTCAACAACCATCCTACGAGAGTCCAACATTCGATTCGAGGGTCAAGATAGACCTACTAGGGAACTCAATAGTCTGAAATACCGGTTTACTCCACAATAGGATCATGATTCATAAGTAAGAGTATGCAAAACAAGGCTCAAAGGATCCACTAGACCGACAACACATGGGTAAATCAAGAGAAGAGATCATCCAACAAGATCCTCAAGGGATTCAAACAACAATAGAATCAGTCAATAAGACTATACCGAAAGGGAGGAACAATGTACGTGTATTACTTCTTTAACTCACACCAACCTATGGATCATTGCCAACGCATGCTCAAAACATTCACACACACATGCTAGATGATGCAAAATCAAACTCAATGCAACCCATAGAGACTAAGAGTCTCCCCAAAGGCCTAAGTTTTTGCAACCGAAAGCTCTAATACCAAGTTGTCACGCCCTAGATTTTCAAACCATTTTTTGAAATTATTTAATAATTGGGGAAACAAACATGGATCATCACAATTTAAAATAAGTCAAGTACTAATGCTTCCCATTCCAAATATACATGAAAACCCGAGAGTGAATGCGGACATAAATATAAAGTCTAACACATAGAAGTAGGGAGAGAGAGAGAAGTTAAGTTATTACAAACCACTACTCCTATTACAACCCAAAGGGGCTAATTTGAAATAAAGGAAAAACGCATGTCTTCCAAAGAGCTCAAAACATCAATGTGCTCCAAAATCCTCTAGGAGAGGTTCCTTACCTGCAGAATCTACAAAGAAGGGCGTATCACGCCAAACTAGGGAAATATCTATCAACTAGTATATTCGAGACTAGCGTGAATGAGTGTGTGAATATACAAAATGATATAAGCAACATGCATGAGACAATGCAAGGCAATGATCCAACTTCTACAATATGACTCTACAAGCCAACATAAAGGTGAGAGTGTTAACAAAGGACACTAAAATTAAGCCTCCATATAAGTGTGCATTTACCCTTTTCATTTCCATTCCAATGTTTGCAAGATAACATATGTAATGTGATTCCATTTCAAGTATAATCCATAAGTGTTTTGTTGTCAACCTCGATAAATCCCGGGATCCCTAAAGATCAAGTCCATCCCGCATTTATTGATAGCTCACAAATAATATGAATCCCGGAATCCCTAAAAATCAAATTCATTCCGTATTCATCCAATTATCATTGTAACGTTGATAGGGTAAGGATGAGATAATGGCTCGTCAACACACTAAACCAACCTAATCCGTCTTTCCCAAAGGCCGTTGGGAGGGCTCACGTTGCCCCCATTGTGCACAATATCGTGGGTGGAGCGACCACCCCGGGGATCCCTAAAAATCAAGTCCATTCCCGCATAAGAACATATCAATCCCACATCGTTGTTACAAGTCATACAAACCTGGGAATCCCTAAAAATCAAGTCCATTCCCGTTGATAATTGTGTCAAGGTCAATCATTGTGTTAAGGGTCCATGTGTTCACAATTGATTTCAATTCCAATTCCAATTTATGCAACATGAGGCAATGTGCGACCAATTTCTATAAAACATGACCCATACTCAAAACCCATATGTTAAGCCTTAGTTAGGCCCAATTGCATTTATCCAAACTCAATTTAACCAAAAGACCACTAATTGACCAAAATCCCTAATTTATGAAATAGGGTTCATGCAAGGATTTGGGGGTTTTCACCCATGTGTTCACAACATGAAATTAAACCTTGTACAATGTGTACATGACCATAGAAACTCTACAAAACCCATCAATTTCATAATTAAACTATAAACTCTAAGTCAATTTAACCCAAACGTGTGACATATGAAATTTAGTGCAATAGACTAGATTTCAAGAAAGGAGAAGAGAAGGCATAGCCCAAAACACAACTAGAGATGTATATCCCCTACCTTTATAAAGCTTGGAACAACCCTAGAAATCCGGATTCGTTGGATGGCGAATCTATATGGCTTGTTGGAAAGCCCTTGAGGTGTAGAACAATCTTTGTTCTTGGAATTTCTTCAAACAAGCCTTGGAAGGCTTTCGATTTCTAGAGAGAAGGGAGAGATTTTGAAGGGGAGAGAGTATAGACGGAAGAGAGAGAAGAAGATGGTTTGCTAAATGCCCTAGAATGATCAAGGTTGAGTATATATACTCAAGGGGTCAAAATACATCATTGCCCTTCACTTAAAACCCGACAAGTCTTGAATTTCCGGTAGAAGAGGATTGTATTTCCAGAAGTTCGAAGTGCTGTTCCATGACAGATTTTTATAGGAACTTCTGTCCAATATAACGACCATAACTTTTTCGTGCGAATTCCGATTGAGGTGATTTAAATTGAGTTGTTTTTACAATTCAATTGTCTACAACTTTCATAAATAAAGAATTTCGTTTCTCCAAAAGTACGGGGGTCAAATTGGGCTTTCAACACGCTGTACTAAAATCTCAATAGCAGAATTTTTTTTAACTCTTGGACTCCCGCAACCAACTCCCGCAAGCTCTCCCCCTATTCCTGGTAATTGGGGGTTATGATCTCCCCAAATCCCACACAGCACCTCGAATTCCCGGTAGTCCGAAGCCCTATTCCCGGTAGTTAGAGAAGGAAGAAAGAAGCTGTAATCTTTTGGGCCTAGATTCTTTGTCCGGACTCCGATTGATGCAATTCAAGTTGCGTTGGATTCGTAATTGAATTATACATGATATTGATGAAGAACATATTAAAATTTAGAGGATATTTCGGGGTCATAATGTTCCTAGAAGGCCCTCGGCATATTGCCGGAATGACCCAAGGCAACGCCAACTCACTACCAGGGACCCTAACCACTCCAACTCGATCAATTAACATCCATCGGACCCCAACCTTCATTGGTTACTATGAAAACTCATTTTCCAAGAATAAATAGATTATTTATTGATTATAAAAATATATTTTCATTTAAAAATCTATATTTAAAATTCTAGGTCGTTACATGCATATCGAAATGCGATAAATACTTGCGGTCCAGAGGACACACATTTTGATATACAACCCCAGTGTATATCGAAATGCAGACAAGGGAGGACTGATCAAATGATATGTATATCGATATGCACCCCGTATGCATATCGAAATGCAGACAATTTGTCGAGGCAGAGGTCCTACATTTCGATATACGCCCAATATGTATATCAAAATGCATTCAATAGGAAGATGAACAGAGAGCATGCATTTTGATATGCGCCCCATGTGAATATCAAAATGCAGAAAAATACAATGTCACCCGAACACTTGCATATCGAAATGAAAGTCAATGAGGGGTTCATGCATATCAAAATGGGGAGAGAGAGAAGGAAAAACAAACATATTGAAATGTGCTTGCCAAATGAACATGGCAAACATCCAAACATCTATCAATTCCTCCAAATCCTTTCCCGAGTATACTAAACCTCACGTGACCCAAATGTAAACCTCGAGAAGGCTTGGGCATCAATAAAATCCAAGTAGAAAGTGAGGAAAAATTATGGAAATTGATGGAGAATCCCGTAAAATATTAGAAAATGACAAGGAAATATTATATAAATTTCCACACCATTACAATCTACTAACCTTATAGAAATTTCATCCTCGAAATTTGGATGAACAAGGATAGACGACGAAAATAGCACTTGCAACACTCTCAATATCCATGATTTCATAGTAAGAATCAGTGATTTTATAGAAAACCATCAAGCCAAATATGAACCCAATAAGGCAAATTTACAAAGAAAGATCCGAATTAAATATTCTCACAAGAATTTCTGCAAATGACACATGTCGAGATAAGAAGGAGCGCTATGATCTCAATGTGAACAAGGGATGAAAGACAACCAACTTATGTTAATCTCGAGTCACCATCAACACAAGAGGTATCCAAGACAATAGATATGATAGGATGGCATCCAAAACCACCAAGAAACGTCAAACCATGGAATAAGAACCTGTCGAAAGGAAGAAAACACCATAATTCCGATATACTTCACAACATTTCATCACTCACAAAGCAAAAGTACTTAACAAAGAAGGGAAGGGTCATAACATCGAGCTTAGAATCGATATGGAACTTTAAACCAATTACTATCAAAGAGATAAACCAATAGGACGAACTACAAGATCATCACCAATATGGTCAACTACTTGACCCAACAGACAACACTAACTCTCAAATCTCTACCATAATCTCATATTACTTCACCTACTCATAGATAGATGCACAAGCAATTGCACAAACCCTAAGACTAACTTCACACTAGAGAGATCTCAGAATTAGAAAATGGAATTAATGGACACATTTTGATTCAATATGACCATACTCACGAAAGATAGATTTTTGAGACAGGAAAGAATCTGAGATAGATTCCAAGATGAGCTCAACAAGGACGTCTACACATCGCACTAACCCAAAGGTTTCACACTAAGAGTCTAGATCACCTCATGTATCATAGGATTATACATATATACCTACAATAGAAGTCACACCTGTCACGCCCCATCCCTGATAATTGTAAAGCGAGCTATCCAAAGATGACACATGACAACAACATCAACTAAACACAAACCACTACACGACAACTGAAAATAAAACTCCACATATCTGATTATAAATCTTAGATGATACAGACTCCAATAAATAAAAACACTGGACTCAAGGCCAATACAACATAACTCAACACAACTGAACAACTCAACTCAACCACTACTACAACTCGACTGAGCAAACTGAAAAGCAGACTCAAAGTGAGAGCTAAACATCCTCTCAAATATAATAAAGAGATAAATAAAAGACTCAAAAAACTACTCAACACTACAACTTTTGATCAGCTGGACTAGACTGAACTATGGACTCTAGCCTCCAACACCTAAAAAGAAAGCACAAGCGTGCATCAGCGATGATTGCTAGTGAATACGTATAGAAATGCATAATAAAGATAAGTAAAAATATCTAAGGATTGTCATTTCCAAAATATGCCTTTATGTTCTCAAAACTCATCTTTAAGTGAAGAAAACCATTTTCCTTGTATAAGTTACAACACTGAAAAACATTTCACATTTTCTTTCCCAATATCCCCTTCTCAAAATCTTTACTTTCAATGCATACCAAAATCCATTTTTCCCATATTGAATTTCCAATTCCTATTGCCTATCATGTTTATTTAGAAACTTCTTTCCAAAGATCATCTCGATCAACCATCCATCTCATCACAATTCACAACCCATCTCAACAACTATAATAGCCAAGGGTCATTCAATTCCACTGACCAGCGTTGTGAGACCCGGTCCTAGAAAATATTAAATAGAAATATTTAATCACGCAAATATGAATTTTTGGGGAATTAATAAGACTTGCTTAGTCTTGGGGTCATAAAAATATAGAAAAGAATTAATTTGGGGACCTGAGTGTAAGAGGAGCCAAGTTTGAAAGTCCGGATGAGCTTTTCCGAGCTCAGTAGGATCCAGCAGTAGAGGTCCAGCCACGTGGAGGTCCGATCACCTCAGTTGGTTGCGTGGCATCTTGGCCATGTGGGCTGTTGTGTGGATAACCACTCTGTCAAGTAAGATAAGAGTTTTGGAGTGGGCTGACATCATGCCGCACTTCAGTAGAAGAAGCCAAGGTGTACGGCTGAGGTCAGCCAGCTACAAGCCAAGGCTGGGCAGCCGGTGGGACCATATTTTATGAGTGTCGCTATTCTAGTATCTGTCACCGTCCGAATTGATACTATTGCCTTCACCTTTAAATACTCTTCTCATCCCTTCCATTTTGGTACAATGCTAATTGAGAGCTTCTATACTCTATGTTTCTCTCTCTAGAAACTCTGTCTGAAAGACTTCAGCTCGGCAAAGTCTTGAACTTTCATTTCAAGAGCTCGACAAGCTCATCTTTTGTGCTTGAGTGCTCGACAAGCATTCTGCCACACAATCCATCCATTCATTAGTACTTGGCAACTCTTAGCCGTACACCCAAACTTCTCAAAAGCATCATTTGAGCTTCGGTAAATTCTCATTAGTTCAGAATCCATTCTTTGGATTTCTAGACGACTCAATTCAGTTCAACAAGTCTTCTTTTCATCAAAATAGCTCAGCAAAGTCCTTGTTCACGTCAAAATCAGTTCGGCAAAGCTATTTAGATCATACCATTGGACCTTCGGCACATTAAACTCTGGCCAAAGGTATAACTATTGTCTTTGATCATTTTTATACTCGGCAAAGGCCCTAGAATATTAAGTTGTTGTTCGGCAGACTTAAATTCAAGTCTTGCTTTGATAATTTTGTTTCGGCAGACTCATCCAGAGTC
Organism: Monotropa hypopitys; assembly: GCA_002855965.1. Taxonomy (NCBI): domain Eukaryota; kingdom Viridiplantae; phylum Streptophyta; class Magnoliopsida; order Ericales; family Ericaceae; genus Monotropa; species Monotropa hypopitys. The sequence continues at coordinate 3,878 of NMUG010008073.1, read as the reverse complement.
TTACTGTATATTATTGTTGTCACTCCTATGCGCGGCCATTATTTTTGGATCAGCTTAGCAGAGTTTGTACTCGGCCAAAATGAGCTCCGCTGCACAACCATTGTTTCTGCTCGGCAAGACTAGCAATTGGCTAAGACTTTGTATAGACTGTTATTTTAGCTTGGCCAAGTTATTTCAGTCCAACCACACTTCTATACATGTGTTGATTGATTGATCATCACTCTGTCCGAAGCAATTGTGTTCGGCAGAGGTCAGTCCGTTCTTTGGTTAAATCAACTCGGCAAAAATTTAAGTTGTTCGGGCAATTGTCCTAAGACCCTTGAAACATTCCTCCGGTCATTTTCAACCTATATTCAACTTAAAATCAAACTTTGTAAATCTATATTTTCACTCTGCTCAGAATAAGGTCCGAACCAAAATATGGCAGCTCGGCAATAGGTCAGCCGACTATACTTTAGATCGGTAGATCATTGTTTGGCAGACCTTAGCCTTTGGTAGCCTAGCCATGAGCTAGACATTGAATTTATGTCTAGATGAGCTTCTGGTCAGACCACAACCCTTCGGCCAAAGACTTAGTTGAGTCTCTGTCAAGTTTGACAGGTCGGCAAAGAGACCTTCAGTTAGATTGACCTTTGGGCAAGTTGTGAGTCTGAGCATTGTACTGAGCTCTGGGCATAGAGCCTTCGACAAGCTTTGCTTCAGCCAAGCTCAACTCGGCATTATATTTGGGAGATAGTTTTATTTTCTAGAATGCTAAGATATGTTGTATTATCCAGATTTGGGCTAGATTGGATTCTTTGAGGAGAAAGAACTACCAAGAAGATTAAGTGAATCACGATTCAGGTGAATCTCTATATACCACTTTACTCGTATATTTTCAAGTGCTTTTTCTTTGAAATTATGTTTATGGTTATTGAACCAAGAATGCTATCTTATTTCCAAGAAATTTAAGAAAATGGAATATGCACAAACGTTTATTTTCACATGGATGAATAAATGAAATTGTTGATTTGATGAAGAAACAAGCACAAAAGTCCATACGATAGAGATTAGGTCAAGCGATGACGGGGACGTTTTCATCGGCCTGAAGTGCCTGAGTAGCATTGGGTCCGGTTGCTGGAGTCTTGCATTGGTCGATCCATCTATCAAGATGGCCCTGTCGAACCAGATGCTCCATATAAGCTTTAAAGGGGAGGCAGGCTGTTGTGTAGTGGCCTTTCTCCCTATGGTAGGAACAGTAGGCCCTGTCGTTGGGATGCCTTCCCCCGATCTTGTGATTCGGCTCCCTGAAGAAGGGCTCATCCCTGATCTGCCGGAGGACAATATAGATTGGCTCTGTGAAGATAGTTGTTTCTGCCACATAGTCCTCTGGTTTTGGCGCCTTTCTCTCCCCTATCTTCACGATATTGACCTGCCTCCGATTATGCTAGGCGGGGACATGCTTGGCTTGAGGGGGTCGGACGGAGGCACGTTCAGCCATGAGATCCTCCAGCTAGTAAAATTTGTCTATCATTTGCATGAGGTCATCCATGTTCTCCATAGGATGGAGCATAAGCTCCCGAAGCATGAGACTCTCAGACTCCAAGCCCAGCTTGAAGAAGGAAATGGCGATCCCCTGGTCGCAGTCCTAGATGTTATTGTAGAGCTCCCAGTAACGATCAGCATATTTCCGAAGCATCTCCTCTGGATGCTTTCTGAGACTGATTAGGAAATCAACCCCTTTCTTCGCCTTGTCACTGGTGACAAAGCGAGCTAGGAAAGCCCGCTCCAAATCCCTGAAGCTTCGGATGGACTGGGGTAGGAACTTGTTGAACTAGAGTGAGCCTTGGGTGCCGAGGCTTGTTGGAAAGACCTTGCACAAGACGGCATCACTCGAGGAGTGGAGTACCATGATCTGTCGGAAGTAGATGAGGTGGGTGTAAGCATCAGCCTTCAGATCATACCTTGGGAATTTCGGCAAACTGATTCCAGAAGGGAGGATGGCCGAATCAATAGTTCGGGAGAAAGGGGAGAGGCTGAGCTGCTCCAGGTGAGCATCAATGGCATGATAGGCCTGCCCGACGGGGCGGTCAGCGTGGTGGTCTCTTCGGTGGCGCCGATGCTCCCTCGCGTCATCGTTTGAGGCCGAAGAGTGATGATGGTGCCTCTCCTCCATGTGATGGTGGTAGGGCCTCTCCCTTGGGCGACAAGTCTCCTCCGGCACCGGCAACAGGTCATGGAGGTCATGCGGGCGGACCTCAACGAATTCCTACCCCACCCCCCTTCATATATGTATAGTGGGACAGATGATGTCCATAAGGACCGTCTACTGGAGGGGGATTCACGACGTTTGGGGTGCCATCCGTCATCTTCCTCCGGCCTGGACATTCGGCAGGCCTAGCTCCCGACCACCTTTTTCCTTTGCACTCTCGGTCTTTCCTCAAGCAATGTCTGTTGGGTCTCTGCTCTGAAGACTGTGAGGCTGAATCCGCAGCACTGACAACTTTGGCCACATAGTCCTTCAGATAGGCAATCTTCGCATCCTTCATCCAGTCCATGGCCGCTGCATAGGCCGAATCGAGCTCCGGCATCAGACTAGAGGGAGAGGAAAAGAGCCCCAGGGAGACGTGTTGTTGTGGTTGGGGGGTATGATAGGGAGATTGGCATCTTGGTTCATCGGTGTGGTATTCACGTTTTCCATGGAGGGAGGTTTGGAGGAGTCTCGAGTGAGGGACAGACGTTAGGTTACCACCAAGGATGGGGTTTGAGGTCCCACTGTGAACACCAATTGTGGTGGCTGATAATCCAATAGAACCCCTCCGACAGTTGGTCCCCCGGCTGTTAGTCGTCGGTCGTAGGTCTGGATGCTTACGTTGGTCCCTGCAAAGAGAAAATGGGGTCCCCCTGGTTGGATTATGCAAAAAAAGGTTAGTGCCCCATCGGTCGGTCGTGACCAATGGGGCCTCCAATGCTTAAGATTGTCTTTTTCTTTGGTGGAAAAGACAGAAGATAGCGAGTTGAGGCCGGACGGTAGCTATTGGGGATCAGATCCCATGAACAGTATCCCTTAGGGGATATTTATAAAGAAAGGTTGGCTTGGGACTCAAGATTGGTGTGTGGACTGTGCATCGTGGGCTCCCTCGTGTGACTCTGGGCCCGAATGGTGCATGTGGTAAGCCAAATGGGTCGGTGCCTTTGGTGGGCCAGGTTGGTCGTACGGATGGGGAATCCACGAGTATGCATTTGGGGTGCTCCGTGCTGGAGTATTGCCAGAGAATGGACCCTCTGCTAGAGAACCGGTTGGTCAGGAGCCGTATCCTTGCCACAAGGATAATACTGATGCTCTACCGATCGGCGTGGTAGCCGGAGGTCAGTGTTCGTTCGACCGACAAGCCCCGGGTTGCTTCATTTAGGATGTATGTGATGTTTTGCTGAATGGTATTCACCGAAGGTCCGTAATTCCGATGGGCCGGGGGTGCCGGAGGACCCTCAGGGCCCAAGGGTGAATCCAACGCATAGTGATGAGTTCGGTCCCTCAAAGCCTAGGTCCAGCCACCACAATCTCCATGGTTATAGACATAATTTTTTGGCACCTAGAACTTCTGAACAAAATGTTGATATTGAAAGAAAAAATAGATCTTTAGAGGAGATGACTAGAACCATGCTTTGTGAAAATCAATTACTGAAAAGTTTTTGGGCGGAAGCCGTCAACACTTCTTGTTATATTCAAAATAGAGTGTCCATTCATTCTATTTTAAAGAAAACACCCTATGAGCTATGGAATGGAAGAAGATCCAATATTTCATATTTTCATACTTTTGGTTGTAAATGTTTCATTCTAAACAATGGAAAAGATAACTTAGGAAAATTTGATTATAAGTCGGATGAGGGTATTTTTC
>NMUG010008072.1:0-11799 GCA_002855965.1 Monotropa hypopitys | reverse complement strand
TTTCCTGTGGCAGGATGGAGATTCGGTTGTGGCTCATTTTGAATACCATAAACACCCCATTACATCCATCGAATGGAGTCCACATGAAGCCTCCACTTTGGCAGTTTCTTCATCTGACAATCAACTAACGTAAGAAACCTTGTAATTCAAAAATCAATACATTGCTGGAACTAGAATATGAAATGATGCCAAACCGAAGTTTTTTTTATTAGCTCAGTGCGTTGTGTTTCGTACTCTCGTTCTTGTACCTACAAATTTGGCTCTATATTTGCAGAGTATGGGACCTTTCTTTAGAAAGAGACGAGGAAGAGGAAGCTGAATTCAAAGCCAAGACAGAAGAACAAGTTAACGTTCCTACAGATTTACCGCCACAACTTCTCTTTGTTCATCAGGTTCTATAATTTTGAATTTACTAGTAATCATAAATGCTATCTAGTTATGAATTATTTAGGAGGCGTCTGTTGTTGAACTCACATTGGTAAGTGTTTGTAACAGGGTCAGAAAGACTTGAAAGAACTCCACTGGCATTCACAGATTCCCGGGATGATCATATCAACTGCTGCTGATGGCTTTAACATTCTGATGCCTTCAAATATCGAAACCGCTCTTCCTCCGTCAAATGAGAAAGTTTTCACCTAAGTTGCATGTTGGGGCAATTTTGTTTTTTGTTATTTTTGTTTAAGCGTTAAAGATTATGGAATTAAGAGTTTGCAGTGAACTCGTAGTTGCTCTACTTGTGTGTGTTTTTGATGTTGAACTCACTTGTATTGTGAATCAATAATTTACTGTTCTTGAGTTTTTATTGTCGGTCGGTATAGTCTAGTATAGGTATAGTTTAGTACAGATTCTTGCAACCTATTGAGAGAGAGATGTGATACCCTAAATTTTGATTCATGTTTAATTTAGTTAAGTTTAGTTTAAATGTGTTTTATGAGTTAATTAATGGTAAATTTTTGGACAGGTCCCATTTTTGGGACTTATTTCTGTGCGAATCTAAAATAAGTTTTCATCCCTCGCGAGATCCTATTGAACATTTTACGTTAATACACTCCCGTTTGCGTCTTAAATATTAAATTCATTTTATTTATATAAAACGATTTATTTCAAATTATACATATCTAAATATTATAAAAAATATATTTTTAGATTCATCTCAATGAGATCTATAAAATAAGATTCATATTCGTTATGAAATTTTTTGATTTCGATAAGGTTACAGTGTAAATGCACTGTAACTTGTGTTTAAACACAAGTTACAGTTCATCAACTGGCTGTAACTTGTGTTTAAACACAAGTTACAGTCCATCAACTGGCTGTAACTTGTGTTTAAACACAAGTTACAGTCCATCAACTGGCTGTAATTTGTGTTTAAACACAAGTTACAGTCCATCAACTGGCTGTAATTTGTGTCTAAATCAAGTTACAGTTTATCAATTGGCTGTAACTTGTGTTTAAACACCAATTACAGTTCATCAAGTCCATTATTTGGCTGTAACTTGTGTCTAAACCAAGTTACAGTCTATCAATTGGCTGTAACTTGTGTCTAAATTAAGTTACAGTCCATCAATTGACTGTAACTTGTGTCTAAATTAAGTTACAGTCTATCAATTGGCTGTAACTTGTGTTTAAACAGAAGTTACAGTCCATCAATTGGCTGTAACTTGTGTTTAAACACAAGTTACAGACCATCAATTGGCTGTAACTTGCTCAATTAATCAAGTTATAGTGTGTTGTAAAAAGTTACAGTGTATTCAATTAAACGAGTTATACTGTATTGTAACTTGGCCAATTGAACAAGTTACAGCGGACTGTAACATGCTCAATTGAACAAGTTACAATTATTTAACAGGTTGCAGTCAATTGTGCTGTAACCTCTTCAATTTGGACAAAACGAAGCAAAGCAAGGATATAGGATTACAGTCTGAGATGAGCAATGAAAAGAAATGAATTAAAAATGAAAGAAAACAATGATCTAGGGTTACAAAGCAAAGAAGGATATAGGATTACAGTCAAAATGAAGAAATAAACTAAAAACGATCTAGGGTTTGGACGTGGAATCAAAACTTATTGAATAAATAAAGAGATGAATGTTTCCTCACCTAAGCTGAGAGAAGACGCCTGAGATGAGGTCTGATTTTCGAAGAAATGCACCGAATTTGCCATCGCATGAACTGAGTTTGAGCTGAATACGAAAATGAGACTGGAATGGATACGACATATTTTGTTTGTGACCTGAATCAAAATGGACTTATTGGGCGGGACCGGCCCAAAAGAACCCCTTAATTAATCACATGCGATGTTATGTTCTTTTAGTAGGGTTAATTAGTGCATAAGAGAATTTAAATGAAAATATATGAGGCAAGGGCCTATGTTAGTTACCATGGACTTTATAGTGTAGGATCTTACCCTAGATTCTATCACGTATATAGATTTCTTCTCTCACCTTCTATCAGAGCGTTTTAGGAAACAACAATGTTACAGACACAGACAACTTATACAGAATCAGTCACAGACGCATGCGTGGCTGATTTTAATTGGTCACTATTTTTTTTATAGTTTTGGCAGTGACCAATCAAAATCAACTGCACATGCATTTGTGGCTGATTTTGTGTAAGTTGTCTGTGTCTGTAGCATTTTCCTTTATGAAAACTAAGTTGAGAGGAAGGAGAAAAGGGAGGAGAAGAAAGGAACGACTAATAGAATTGAATTGGTAAGTAATCTTTACTCACGATTGGAATATAGATTGAGAATATGAATTTATGTGATTTTGTTTGTCTGAAATTTGTGTTATATTTTTAGGAAAGGTTTTTGTTGATTTTGATTTCGTTTTTGTTGTCTTTTGGAACCAGGATGAATTCCTTTGTAATATGCCTAAGAATGCATGTTTATATGTTAGTGTTTTAGTTGTAAACGGCTTTGATTCGACCTTACATGTTTTAACCTTGGAATTGTAGAATTTTGGCTTTTACGGGGGCTCGTGCACCACTATGTGTAGTGGTTCTACCGATACACAGAACCTCTTTATTCTCATTGTATCGATACATAATATCGATTCTAAGAGGCTTTCTACGAGGCTTTCTGGTTTGATTGCACTTGTACTAATACTTAGTTGTTCAGTATCTGTACTGTTGGCTTCTTACCTCAATATTGGTTCTTTGAATGTCATGTCTTGAACTTTCAAGTCATTTTTTCTGAAATATAGTTTCTAAGAGAAATAACTTACAACCATATGAATAATTGCATAATGCTTATGACATAAACATCCTAATGTGATGAACAATAAAACCAATAAAATTGATAAAGTTCACAAGTCCACATAAATCCTTTAAAATATAGCATAAATAAGTACAATATCTTCACATCAAGTTTAAACAAAATATAAAAGGTACAAGTCTTTCCAAAAATAGTGCCATAACATATAATACCAAAAGGGACTCTGCTCTTCAAAACAAAGAGAATGATGACAATGATACTCAAGCTAGAAATTCTCAAGGGAGGGGATGGACACCTGAAAAATGAAGTGTTACATCCAATAGGAAGAACAATATCCTATAATGTATGTCCGTCGTGGACTTGTGTGTGAATGTTTAACATGCAATGAATAATATAATCAATAATAAGCATGCATGACCATGATCCTTTCTCCAAATCATTAAACCATTTAAACAATTCATTATAATTACTTTTCAGAACTGTTTCTTTATTCTTCTTCCAAAAACATACCATGCACTTTGACTTCCAAACACAATATCTATCAATGATTTCATGAGTTCATTCCAATTCCTTTAGCTCATACTATGGATGAATTCAAGAATCTCATCATAAGGCTATTCCAGATTTTATCCTAACTACCTTCATTTATCATGTTTTAGAGTAAAGAACTTCAAGTGGGTATGTGTCTAATTTAGTGGCCTGTTGAATCACTAGTTGTCTATTCCATCGTTCCCCAACTCATTGGGAGGATCAAGTTACCATCATTTGTACAATGTCATGGATGGTAGAACCACCCAAGAAATTCCATCATAAGTTCATTCCCAAAATAAAAACCCATATTCGTTCATGCATAATAATCATTGTCATATTCCTTCCTAGCCGATGCTAGTACAAATTCAATATGTTTCCTAACCAAAGCTAGTGCAATTTCATTCAACATTCCTAGCCAATGCTAGTAATTATGTTTAATAATTGAATTCAATGCTTATAACCATGTAAGACTCATAATCTTTCTATGGTTTACTAATTTGAAAACATTTCCCAAGGTAGGACAATTCTCCTAACCTTAGGGCTCAATTATTTTCCAAACAACCACACAATGCAATGCATACAAATATCATTTTAATGCCTAATTGCATCATGCACATTCCAATTTTACTAAGGGAACTCATTTGAGGCAAAAGCCCCAAATTTACCCCAAATTGACTATAGGGTTTACATGTGATTTGGAGTTTTCCAACAAACAAGATAGAACCCTAAATTGAGATGAAAACACTTCCTAATCTTCCTAGACAATACAAACCCATCAACAATTTCAGATTTTAAAGAAGAACCATAGGTCAATTGGCCACCATACACAAAATAACAATAAACTTGAGTTATGAACATCATACAAGAGGGAGAAGAGAGAAATGACAATCATAATCATTATAGGGATATAAAATCCTACCTAAAAGGTCGAAGCACGAAACCATAGGTGAGGGTTCTTCGAAAATGATGAAGATACACGGATAGATAGGAAGCTCTTCTCGCGATCTACGTCCTTTCTTCTCAGAAAATCATTTGAATCCTTGTAGTTTGGAGAGATACTTAGGGAAAGGAGGTGAAGGGAGGCTAGATTTAGCTCTAAAAAATATGGGTATACTAATGAGAAATGATAAAAATAGACGTAAGCATGATATATATACCTCAAGACTTGATTAGACCAAAATACCCTTAAAATTTCAAAACCAACAACTTATGACCGAAAATGAGGCAACTCATTTCCAAAAATGATTGCGGTAGAAGGGGAAAATGTTCAGCCTCTTTTGGAAATGGAAGAGGTGGCTTCCAGAAGTGTTGAATGCAGGACCTCCAGCCCACGTGAACACCAACTCTCACTACCGGAAATAACCCATGTTATTTTTGGTAGTGAGAGTTGATCTTCACGTGTTATTTCCAGAACCTTTAGCTTTTGGACCTTTCAACACATGCACACATACACTAACTTCCGGAACTAACCTTCTGGACTTTCGGAACTCCTGCCTTCTGGAACTCTACCCGCTCTCCTCACACACTCACTTTCGGAACTCATGCTCCCTTCTTCCGAAAGTCCCATCCTCTGCTTCCCATCTCACGCTCTTCCTCTTTAGTTTCTAGAAATCCACTGATGGACTTCCCCAAATACCAGAACTTACGGAAGCAACAAAGTTACTTCCTCAAGATCTCACTGACTTTCAAAAATGCCATATTCTACTTCCTTAACTTCCTAGAACTTCCGAAAGTGACCAAAATTACTTTCGAAAGTAACAAAAATTGCTTCCTCAAGACTCCAGCCACACTCTAACTTTTGGAAATCTAGAAGATCACTTTTGAAAATTCCAAAACATTTCCTCAACCTCATACTTTCAGAAATTGAAGATTCACTTCCAGAAATTCAATGGAGGATCCCCAAATTTCCAACATCGACTAAATCAATTTTGAACCATTCCAAAATGCTCCAATTTGATTCCAAACCATCAGATAAAAATCAAATTTCCCCAAAATATAATTTTCTCAAATAATATTTATAATTTCTAGAGTATAAGCCACTAACTATAAACCTTGATTTTTGACCAGAAAAATTAGGTATCACAACCCTCAACTCCATCGCATCAAAACCATATCTCAAAAATCCTGACAAAAACCACTTAATCTCTTCCTAGAGATTAAAACCTACGAACTTTTTTTATAAAAATACTAACTTCTAAGTAATTTAATCTCTAAAACCATAGATTAAACTCCAATATAGGGTTTTAAAATATCAAGAAGATTTACCTTATTACTTTGAATCCAAGACTTGAAACCTTTGGTTGATTTTCTTCAAGCTTTTCTCCCTTCTTTTCTTTTTCTATTCTTTCTCTTCTTTTCTTTCTCCCTTAAGAGAAAAGTTGAAGGTGGTGACAAAAGTCACCTCAAGTTTATATTAATCCTATCTTTTGATTCCATGTTAATTCTTCTACTCTAAACTGACTAAGTTGTAATCTGTGGGACCTGCATCACATTTAAGGATCATTAATAATTAATAATTGAGGATTAAGATAATTAAAAATATTATCAAAAGAAGATAAATAATAGAATTAAATTATAAAAGCTTTAGAAAAGTATTTGAGGATTTTATGGAATTTTTGAGAATTTTTGGAAATTATTTCGGAATTGTTAAGGCATTTAAAGATGGAATTAGAAGCTAATTAAAAACTTTTAATTAGTTTATGGGGGTCAAAGTGTAAGAATTGAAAACTAAAACTGAAAAGTGTAATTTAATAAGAAAAATGTGAATTGTACAGTGTGGTGTCTATTTGCTATGAGGTGTGGCAATGGTGGGAGGTGCAAGCTTGTATCTAACATGAGATGTGTGAGAGTGTGAGGAGAGTTTATCAGCATGGGCTGAGGTGTTGCATTCTGAGATTGTGCAGGTGTATATTGAATTGGGAGGTGTCAATGAACTATTCCATTAAGATTGAATAAGTAAATCATATAAGTATAGATATATATTCTGGAAATTGATTGTATTATTAAGGAATTAGTTTCGTAAATCAATTGTGGTGAGAGAGAATGAGAGTTCTGATTTGTGAGTGAAGGGTTTGCTCGAGAGAGGAAGATTGTTCGAGAGTAAGGAAAAGGGTGCTGTTGCAGAATTGTAGAATTCGTAGAAGATTATGAACAATGCATATGAGAAAGAGAAAACCCAACTTGCGTCAAAAACCTCTAGTTTTTGTTTCATCCAACCAAGGTAAGAAATCTCGAATAATTAAACAGATTGATTTCATATCATTCTTAGATCATTTGGTTAAAAGTTGGAACAAAACAACTGAGATTTGATAGCTCAATCGAATTAAAATTGAATTTGGGAGAAACCTAGAAATCACAGAACCAGTGCACAACCGGGCCTAGGACCGGGGCCAGCATCGGGCTGAGCACCGGACCCTCCACCGGTGCCACTGCTGGAGCCACCGGTGCTGGAGTCGATGGGCTTCTAGGTCTGTCACGCCCCTGGATTTTCAAACCATTTTTTTGAAATGCAATTTACAATAATTAACAAGGGATATAACCACTTGCCATCTAGATACAATCAGTTGAATTTCTAATTACATCACAGAGCAGTACAAAGTAGAAATATAGAAACGGTACAAAACGGAAGAAAGTACAAGTACAAGCCTACTACAACTGCTACTGTGAAAAGAGAGAACTACAAGTACGAAAGGGTGCAACGGTAACTGAAGTACTACAACTGAAAAACTGGAACAACTATGCCCAAGAAAATCCAGCAGCTGACTCCAACTCCAAGCCACCAAGTATAGCTAGCCCTGCAACATATACTAGAAAAAAGGAAAAGAAAGAGGGTCTGATCAAACCACAGCTCAGTGAGAAAATCCCTAACTACTACCAAGCATGCACATGCGGTGCATGTCTATGTGTCCACAAGTAAAAGTACTAGAACAGTAAAGGAACCAAAGTGCACGTAGTGTAAGCCTAACTCAAGACAACAGTGACATAGGCATATCGCCAACAAAGAGTGTGTAACCATAGCCGCAACATCAAGTGAGTACAACGGGTACAACATTCCAAGTCCAACCGACGCAACCTCTAATCTCATTCAACCAACCTTACCACTAAGGTCAAGCAACTCCAAAGATCAACTGAGGATCCTAAATCAAAGCAAAGCTAAGATATCCAACACTAGCTTACCTCATGTAATTCACTCACTACTGTTATCATTACGTATTGGATTCATATACAACTTTGGATGTCAGAGATATTCATTTCTTTCCTTTTCATCTTTCCATTCATTGATTTCATGAATATGAGTAAAGCACGGAATCCCTAGCCAAGTACATTTCAGTTATCCTACCATCCTTGTTACCTTACTTGTTCACATTAGTAAGTTCATACATTTTCGTAACATGGATAAACTACGGAGTCCCTAGCCAAGTACACTCCGGGCTATCCCAACTTTCTCATACGAGGGACATAACCATGGAATCCCTAGTCAAGTACATTCCAGGTTACCCTAACTTTCTCATACAAGGGACGTAACCATGGAATCCCTAGTGAAGTACATTCTAGGTTATCCTAACTTTCTCATACAAGGGACGTAACCATGGAATCCCTAATCAAGTACATTCCAGGTTATCCCACCGTCATTCCCAAAGACTGTTAGGAGGGTTAACGTCACCCCCATTGTGCACACTATCGTGGATGTAGCGATCATCCCGGAAATCCCTAGTTAAGCACATTCCCGTATAAATATTCCAGCATTCCTCAAACCATTTGGGAGGGCCCGTGGTACCCTATGATTCCTCATTGATAAGTGTTTCCATTTCACTAGGAATAAACCCAAGAATCCCCTCACAAGTCCATTCTTGGTTTATCCTATTGTTTTCTTTTCATCATCGTTATCATTCCTAGCCAAGGCCATACCACACTATTCCATCTAGACCGTATTATCACATCAACTCATTCTACCACCTTCTTTTCATTGCGAGTTTTCCGAGTGATCGATTTAAGGTCGAGTACGAGTAGCCCTCGTGGGACACATCCTCCATATTTGACGTTCATTGGGTATGTTGATCCACTTACTTAGTTCTTTCAATCACTAGCTCAACCTTGGCCAATCCAAGGAAGACAACTAAGTCAAACAACACCAATAATCGTACACGTATCCAAGACGTCCAATTAACCAAACCCAACATCCGACTTTGACGAAGTCAAATAAAACAATCAAGCCAACCACGATAAGGTATCACCACACATTCGAGAAGATCCCAATAGTCCCATTTTATCACAACACTTGTCGAGGACATTTTGCTGAGTATTGGTGCTCACCCAAACCCCAAGGACTCTACGATAATCATACGGACTCAACGTGACCTAACATGCGACCACACGAGTCTTATAATAATCCAACGGTGTCAAATTCCCCAAGACACGACCCAAGACTCACATGGGCAAATCCTCGAACACTTGGTGGCCTCTAACTCCAATGGCCACCAACCAACCTACAAACCACTAAAATACAAGTCGTCCCCCTCACGGGAATTTCGTCGAACACGTGGTGCGCCTAAGCCTCTAGGGGCATTATATCAAACAACTAGTGGGCCCAAGATCACGACTCAATTCCACCATAATATAGCCCTAGGTAATAAAATGTAATATACATACTATGGCTACCAAATCAAACCTATGTATACACACACATACTTAATAGGAGTTAAGAATTTACCCACCGGAAAAGTCGCCAAAGCTTGGAGGTCGCCGAAAAAACGTCCTCAACACCGCCATGATCCAAGCCCGTCATTGCGTAGATCATCTCGATCTCTCCGATGTTAATGAAGGAGAGAATCTTCGAATATCCGAGGATGAGCCAAGGGTTGAAATCCATCGGAGAGAGATCCTCCACACGGCTACGATCCATGTACGCCACCGCGAAGCGCTCATCGCGCTCTATAACCTTTGGAAAGGCCGCAAGCACCGAAGCCCCATGGATTTGGGTGGATTTGAGAGGGAAGGGAGATGCTTCCAGGGTTTAGAGTGAGAGAAAGAGAGAGAATTTTCGGACAAGAGGGGTGTGAGGAAATGTTTGGGACCCTAATTAAATGAAAACCCTACACTTAAATCGCAACTCGCAGTCGCACCGTTCGGACGAGAATCCCGTCGTCCGGACGAGAACCCTTTGCAGTCTGGACGGGCACCACCCTGGTCCGGATGAGACCTCTTGAAGCACAACCATGAACTCTCTGCTTTCTCTTCCGGACGAGACCAACCCCTGGTCTGCACGAGCCTCTAGAAATTGGCCCAGAACAACTTCGAATCAATGTCGGACCTTCTCGATGCAACCCCAGATATTTCCAACATATTCTAGACATCGAATAACCATCCCAAGACCACGTCGTGACCTCACTCGAGGTTCCAAAATGAATCCTACACCTTGGAACGATAATCCTAAGGGATTTCAACATCAATTTGAGGCAAACGGTCTTATGATCGATAGAGTTAATTTGAGAATGAATATATTCCGTAAAACATTTACAAAAATACGAGTCGTGACACCTCATACCCCTTAAAGAAATTTCGTCCTCGAAATTGAGTAGGGAAGAAGAGGGGATGAAAATCGAACCATTTGACTATCGACACCGAAGAATTCGCTCTTCAACAATTGGATCGGATGCAAAACTCGCCTCCACAACAAACTTGTTAAGAGTTATATCACAATAATCATGGGAGAGAGTTCAACTAAAATGCATGGATTCGATACGGTTACTCAGACACTTGGCCAAGCATGGGTACAACTTTGCTTTGACATCCTATAATTCGCCCATGAAATTAACTAAGGATGGAGATGCAAAGATTTCAAAAGAGGAACACCAAACTTGAGAAAACTCACGTGCCACACAAAAGGATAAAAGAGACAACTCCCAATAAGGTGTGGACACACGACACGAAAGGGACACGCCGACACAAGAATTGATTTTGCCAAATATATAAGATACAGAGGATCCCATAAAGGATTAATCTCTTCAAGAACAAGAAGCCAACAATCTTCTTACAACAACATTTACAACGAGGAATGAATCGGTTCTACAATCGTCAATACTCTATCATTGATCTACAAACTCACACACAGTAATTCTAGCATCATCATCCGCCACGAGCTAACAATCGCACTACGGGTACACCAATACATAAGGATATACAAAAATATACGCCGACATGCCAAGGACACGCCAAGGATACGCCGATATGCCTTCAAGACTGCTTGCACGAATGCTTGGAGAACTATAACTAACGAGGATACATCATCGTACCAACACCCATAAACCAACCGAAAATAAATGCAACGCATGAACATGCTCCAAAATCCTCTAGCCAAGGAATACATTATACCAAACCCACACACCTTAGCGTGGTAACCGTATGACCTCGGTGATTTGTTTTGAGACGCTCCGGTCAGTAGCTCTTCTCAAACCAATTCACCACACCAAACGTATATCACATAACCAAAAGTACTCACGTACCCACATACGTCAAAATGTGCACGTGCCAAGCCCAACAATATGGCATGATACTAAACTCATACCAAGTCTAGACCACAATATGTATTCGTACCCAACTTTCCCATGGTTAATCGAACACGCAGTTCTTTGGTCCACAAACTTTTCTCCAATGGTCAAGTAACGTCCAACGCACAATCGTAGCAAAAGTGAATGGAAGTCTCCTATTCAACTAAAACTTCGCAACCGAAAAGGGAGCACTCGCATCTCGATCATAAATACCGTGACGATAGAGAGGCAATCAACCAAAAAAATAGTCCTTCGAACAAGGAAAATTTCTATCAGAATTAAAGTGAGATAACTCAACAAACGTCACTCACTAAAAGATCGGTAATTGATGTAGGGCCTCCTAAATCGGTAATTGATGTAGGGCCTCCCAAATCGGTAAGTGGGCCGGCCCCACTCTTTTCACTTTCTATTCTGTTGCCACGTGCCTTCAGGCACGAGCAATCACTAGTATATATAATACCCTTATATTATATATATATTAATATAATACATTAAAAAAAAACAAATA
>NMUG010008071.1:0-11798 GCA_002855965.1 Monotropa hypopitys | reverse complement strand
TGAAGTAGGCTGAGATGTATGGGATCTGCTACATGCACCCCTCATCATCCGGAAGAAACGCTCCTGCTCAGCTCCGATCGACTCTCTGCCCCGAACTGTGGTCGTAGTGGTGAAGCGGCCGATGGATATACTCCGGAACCAGGCAGTGTAGTCTCCCCGCACCATGAACCCAGCAACATCATAATTTCCTGCAATCGGAGATCCAGCCATCCCGAAAGTAGCAGTAGGCGGGCATCTGGGGATCATAACCTCTCCCGTCGTCTGGCGCCAGCAGTGGTCGCCCATGTACAACTCCCAGGAAGTGTAGGAGAAGAAGGTGCACCGTCGAGATGACATCTCGACATCGTAACCCCCTCCCAATGATATCCAATCAAACGACTGCCAGGATATCTCGTTCGGCATAACTAGCTCCAGCTGTGAGCGAAGCGTCACGAAATCCAGCAAGTCAAGAGCACGCGCAGATGGACGCGGCCACCGCAGAGCACTAGGGACGACAGGTCCTAGGTCGGTGGGATGGGGGCGCCCTACGCTCATATGCTCGAAGGACCACCACAGGAGAAAGGGCCAGAACCCTAACTGTGTCGGCGAAGGGCAGCTAACTCTCCTCCTCATAGCCTGGAGGAAGGAGGCAAAAGTAAAAGACCTCCAGTCAAAGAGGGCACCATCCGGGAAGTCAACTATCCTGACGTAAGCTACAGAAAACAAGGTGCCGTTGTTGTATAAGAAGCACGACACCAGCAAATACAAGAGCAATGGACGCTGCTGCCTGAACAACTCCGGGCCGTCTGTCTCTAGGGTGTAAAAGAAGTCGCATGCCCGTAGTACTGAGCCTGGGATCCTTTTCTCTCTCATCTCATGTGGGGCGATGCCCAAAACCCTCTCGATGTCATCCTCAGTCCCCGTCGTCCTCTGAACCGGGAGCCCTCTGAACCTCAAACTTGTGATAACGGCCCACTCAAAAGGAGTGACGCCCAGCTCACAGTCGCCCAAGTGGAGCGTGTTGGTCTCACTGAACCAACGCTCGGCAAGGGTCCTCAGCAAAGTATGCTTCGAGCAAAATGGCGGAATGGCTAAGAAATCGTCAAACCCCTGCTCGACCAAAAACTCTCTGTAGACAGGATGCGCCCGGTTGCAAACGGCAACCGCCTGGAACCACGCTCCTCGAAAGGGTCTCTCTAGTGGAACTACCTGAGCCCTCAAATACACGGACGGATGAGACCAGAGCTGTGTCAAAAGCGGTGTATCAGAAACACGCAATCTGGCCCCCCGAAGCTCCTCTGGAAACATCGTCCCTCTCAGCTGCAACCCGACTCCATCTCTGTAAAAATTCTCGACGTATCCGCATCGCGGTGCCTCCAGGTCATCAAGATGAGGCTCGAAGTCTATGTCGTCAATATCGAAGGGAGACTCCTCCCTCTTTTCCGCAGTAGGTCTCGAAGGCCCAGCCTCATCTGCAGGCTCCTTCCCAGGTCTATGCCGAGAAGTCATCCTACAAAATGAAAAGAAAGAAAATCATTAAACCCGGATAAATCAAACGATTCAAATTCAGGTAACGAAAGCTAACGATACTATGAACATAAAAGGTTGGTAATATCTTTCAATGATTATCAACGTATACATTCGTTCATATTTTCTAAAGTTATGACACCTCTCCATGGTTGTAACCTAGGACAAAATCTCTAGACTTGGTAACATCTTACCAGGGTTGCTAACGAAAATCCATATCTACAAAGTTGAAATGCTTTTAAAAAAGATTGTTTTTAAAGCTTGAACTTTCGGAAGTTCAAGCATGTATTACCGGAAGAATAGAATGACCTAAGTCTAAGGGAAACTTTGATTCTATTTGGGTTGTAGTGGACCGTTTGACAAAGTCTGCTCATTTTCTTCCAGTGAGAGTTACTTTTTCTACGGATCGGTATAACAGGATTTATATAGATGAGATCATTAGATTGCATGGAGCACCGGTGTCGATTGTCAGCGATAGAGACCCCAAGTTTACATCGAGGTTTTGGGCGAGTTTGCAGCAAGCTCTTGGTACATCGTTGAGGTTTAGTACCACTTTTCACCCTCAAACGGACGGACAGTTGGAGAGGACTATTCAAATGCTTGAGGACATGTTGAGACCTTGTGTTTTAGACTTTGCTGGAGGTTGGGAAAATTATTTACCGTTGATTGAGTTTGTGTATAATAATAGTTTTCAGAGTAGTATTGGTATAGCACCTTTTGAGGCATTATATGGTAGGAGATGTCGAACGCCGCTTTGTTGGAGTGAGGTGGGTGAGTGCCAGATTTTGGGACCGGAATTGGTTCAAGTAGCTTCAGAAGGGGTTAAACTCATAAGGGAAAGATTATGGGTTGCTCAGAGTCGTCATAAAAGTTATGCGGATAATAGGCGACGAGAATTAGAGTTTGAGGTTGGTGATCATGTGTTTTTGCGGGTTTCGCCATGGAAAGGTATTGTTCGTTTTAAAGGAAAAAGGAAAATTAGCACCGAGGTACATTGGGCCGTATGAGATTGTGGATAGAGTAGGAGCGTCAGCATATCGTTTGGCGTTGCCGGTGGAGTTGGCTCGGTTGCACAATGTGTTTCATGTTTCGATGTTGAGAAAGTACGTAGGTTGCCCGATGCACATATTAGAAGTGGAACCTTTAGAGTTGCATAAGGATTTGACTTATAAAGAGAGGCCGGTGAAGATTTTAGACCGCAAGGAGCAAGTACTGCGTTCCAAGGTGGTTCCTTTGATCAAGGTCTTGTGGAGAAATCATGAGGTCGAGGAAGTGACATGGGAGAGCGAGGAGGCTATGCGAAAGAAATATCCGCACCTATTTTCAGGTAATCCATCTTACTTACTTTAAATTTCGGGGTCGAAATTTCTTAGGGGGGGAGAGTTGTAATACCTGTCACGTCTAATGATTTAATTAGAAATATTTTTAAATAATATCAAGGGTGTTAGTAGGAGAATAGCAACTCATTTGGGCAAGTATAGTAGTAAGATTAATTAAATAAAAAAGGATTAAGTCATAAAATATATTTATAAGGGTATAAGTATAAAATAAGTGGTGTAGTGGCATGCAAGGGTAATAACCCTATTACTAAAGAGGGCAATTGGGTCTTTTTAACTAAATATCTGTCATTAGGTTAAGGGTAAAGCATACACATTATGCAAAACATTTGATTAGAAGGTAGAGAGAGAGAAGGAGAAAGGTGGCTAGAGGGAGAATTGATTCTTGAAGGTTTTGGAGCGCGAATCGAAAGGGAATTCCTTCTTCAATATTGTAGACGACACAAGTAATAATATGCACTTATAAATATATTATGCATGCCTCTGTAGGACGGGTGGTGATTGTTGGCAACCAATGTAAGTCCAACTGGTGCGTGGGATGTACCCCAAAACTTTAGTGCGCGGGGCGTACGAACTACTACCTATAGTAGTATCTATTTTCAGGGCATGGGATGTTCAAATCTTTTCGAAAAGAGGCTTCGGCCAGAATATATAAGTATCATGTATGGGATGCATTGTTGAAAGAGAATTTGTTCATGCTCATCTTCATGATTTCTGACTTTGAAGTTACTTGTGTTTGGAAATTAAACATATCATATTCACACTCTGTTTCCTTGTCTTTGGCTTGGAAATAGGTTCGGGTTAGCGGTCCACTACAAGGCAGGTG
Organism: Monotropa hypopitys; assembly: GCA_002855965.1. Lineage (NCBI taxonomy): Eukaryota > Viridiplantae > Streptophyta > Magnoliopsida > Ericales > Ericaceae > Monotropa > Monotropa hypopitys. Next base: position 8,129 of record NMUG010008071.1, on the reverse strand, counting down.
GTCATTGGAAGCTTGTCTGTGTTTGAGGAGCTAGTGCCTATTGAGGAGGACTTTTGGGAAGATTTGACTTGTGGCTCTCCTTAGTTTCTTGGTAGAGCTTTACTGCCCTTTTTGTTTTGAGAGACTGTTGATATAAAAATTGTAATAGATAGTGGTTTTCAGTTTGATGATTATCACTTTTGGAGTTTAGAGTTTTACAGTACTATTGGGTTTTATGTTTGAGGTTCTATTGTTCCGGTGACTTTAATTGGTTAAATTCTACTTGAGGCTTATTTAGCAACGAAATTTAAATTTTTAAATTTTTATGTATTTTTTTAGAGTTTGGGATGTTACAAGAGTGCTCAAGAGAGCCCTTCAAGAATCTGTTAACACAATGAAACTCAAGGGAGGACATCACAACCACTTACTCTTAGGTTTTACTTCAAAGAAGAGCTTTGAAGTGGCGTATTGGTTTGGGAAGAAGAGCCTTAACTCACATTCTCCTATTCAAAAATGAAACACTCTTATAAAAGACTTAGTTGATGGGATAAGACTTAGTGCCTACTGGTTTTTGAAGGAAGTTCACACAGTCAAGGCACACACTCACTCAATGATGTATTCTTCTTCCTTACTCACACACACATACTCACATGGATATACTCAAAGAAGGGATGGGAGTGGTGGTGGTGGTAGCATTGGGAAGTCTCTGTGAGACTTAGTTGTGTTTTTCACCTTATTTTTCTCTTTGTTTCTCTACTCCTTTGCGTAAAAACCAACATCACAATATATGTGCTTTATATTCTAATGGATTATTTCACACAAGACAAAGTTCTGATGCTTTGTGAAGATCAAAGTCTAAGTCTCAGACTGAAACAATGAGACATTTTTAGAGTGTGTAGCAAATCAAAACATGAAACAACTTTAGACTGTATATTTTTTCTCAGAGGCTCCTATTAGCCGAAAAAGGTAAGATGAAAGCAACAAGTCAATATGATTTGATTTAAACAAGTTTGACCTCCAAAAATCCTTCCAAACAATCCGTATATGTCCATTATATATCATAAATTTTATACATCAAAACAATTTAAACATTTAACCCCTCAAATCGATCAACCCAATTTTTTACGAATTCTCAGATCCACATGACTGACAGACACACTAGCAGGAGGGCCGGTGCGACTGGTGCTGCCGTCGGTCCTGCTACCAGTTTTGCTACTAGTTCCATAGCAGGCCAAAATGTAGCTATTCCTTCTCTACCGGAAGAACAATTTCCATTTGCGAGAATTGGTGTTTTGGGGTTTCTCAACTTTCGGAAATTCGACTTCTTTCTTCGAAAAGTTCACTTTATAAAAAGTCATTTATCATTCATACTTTAAATCAATTTTCAAACCTTATGCACTTGCAATTTAACCTCAAATACTTGTGTGCATTTTTATTCAATCTTTAACTTTATATTTTCAAAATCAAGTAACTTATTATCATGTTTGCATATCTTTCAGCTTTAATTGTCAAAGCTAATTTAATTGAATACTCAATTCAATTCTAGAACTATCATGCCATTTACTCAAAAGGCATGTGACACTCAATTCTTTGGCATACGGGGCAACTAAAGGGATCAAGAGCATATAGTGTGGTTAAGAATATAATGCTAGTCAGGGCAAAAAGAGATAATTATCTAATCAAGCACACAAAGCAAAAGACATTTATAGGGACATCATCAAAACATGTGTCCTACACACTCTCTATCAATCTGACACTCCTGGATATCGTTTGTTGTTTTCTGTTTTGGAATCTATATCCAGGTTTGGACATGTAGCGGATTCACTACAGGACATGCATATACTATATGGTGAGAGGCTTAAAGGATTCTTTTCTGGTTGGGATTGTTCCCCTTGTCCTTCTTACGTCAATAGTTAGTGAGTAGTTTTGAGATTGTTGTAGCTTGGTTAGAGAGTTGTTTGTAGAATTTATGAAAGTTGTTTTCATTGTAGACCTTTGTGTTGGTCTTATGTTCTTGACTTGTTACTTGAGGATCATTATATTTAGAGATTTTATTTTTAAGTCTTCTGCTATGCACTAGAGTTATTGTGCCCTTTGGGGCATCCTTGTGGATGTTGCTATTCTTTTGAGGGATGTTTAGTCACTATCTCGTAGTCAGATCACCTTTTTATGGTTGATTTCTGGGACGGGTCGTGACAAGAAAGATAGACAATTTCTTTGAGATGTAAAATTGTAAAAACCATTTCATTGATAAGCAAAGGCCCTAGGATGTAGTACAATTCGCTTAGTGATAATATCTCCTCAGATTGGTTGCATTTTGCAGTCTTCATATCGGTACGCCATCCAACCCTTCGAGTCTATAAGCCCTAGTCCCTGTGTGACACCCTAGTCTAAGGTGTCAACTAGAGTCCCAGAGGGGAGATTTGGGTCAGTGTACAAGCCCCACATCGCTTGGTGGATATAAGTTGTGTGTGCTATAAATAATAGATCATGAACCTATCTTGTACAAGGTCTTTTAAAGCCATGTGGGCGTCAAAGCCCATTGGAACATTCCAGTTAAGCATGCTCGTCCTGGATTAGTCCAAGGATGGGTGACCCCCTAGGAAGTCTACTGGGACTTGGCGGCCAAAGCGGATAATATTGTGCAGGGTAGGGGTGGGTCATTACATATGGTATCAAGCCTACACCAACTGAAAATGTAGGACAAGAGGAGTGACCCCACACGAGGACGTGTGGTCCAAGTGGTGGAAATTGTGACACCCTAGTCTAAGGTGTCAATTAGATTCCCAGAGGGGAGATCCGGGTCAGTGGACAAGTCCCACATCATTTGGTGGATATAAGTTTTGTGTGTTATAAATAATAGATTATAAACCTATCTTGCACAAGGCCTTTTAAAGCCATGCATGCATCAAAGCCCATTGGAACATCCCAGTTAAGTGTGCTCGTCCTAGATTAGTCCAAGGATAGGTGGCCCCTGGAAAGTCTACTGAGACTTGGCGGCCAAAGCGGACAATATTGTACAGGGTGGGACGGGTCGTTACACCATGCCTGACCAGTCACTCTATACGGCCCTTCCCAATTGGGGTCGAGCTTGCCATTAGAACTTTTCTTTTTGTTCTCAACCACTTTCCTCAGAACGAGGTCATCTATTTTAAAGGCCCTAGGCCATTCCGTTTGAGAGAAATTCCTAGCCACCCCTTGCTGGTGTGATGCTAGTTTGATCCCAGCTGAATCTCGTCTCTCTTCGGTTAGGTCTAAGTCTTTTTATATTGTTGTGATGTTGGAAGCCTCATCAAATGCTTTAGTTCTGATGGTTGGCAATTCGGCTTCCAATAGTATGACAGCTTTCATGCCGAAGGCTAGTGAGAATGGGGTTTGTCCTATGGAGCACTAAGGAGTTGTTCGGTAGGCCCATAGGAAATTGGGAAGCTCTTCGGCCCACCCACCTTTCGCCGCTTGGAGTATCCTTTTGATTCTGCTGCCAATTGTCTTGTTTGAAGTTTAGGCATGTCTGTTGCCATGGGGGGTAGTGTGGGGTTGAGTTATAGAATTTGATTCTGTGTTTGGCACTGAAATTTGTGAAGAGATCCCCCACAAATTGAGTGTTGTTGTCAGAGATGAAGGCATAGGGGATGCTAAAATGAGATACTATGTTTTTCCATGCCAACCTTTTTACGTCTTTGTCTTCTATAGTGACCAGAGGTTCGACTTCTACCCAGTTGGAAAACTAGTCTGACGCAGTGATCAAGAATTTGAATGCCCAGGTGCCGTAGGGAGCTTTCCAACGATGTCCAAGCCCCACTGAGCAAAAGGACATGGACCAGTAAAAGGAGTAAGCTCTTTGATAGGCTATCAGATGATTGGTGAGAACCTCTAGCAGGCATCGTATTGCTTTACAATTTCTTCCCCATCATCCATCATCCTCGGCCACCAATAGCCCTGGGATATAGCTATGTGCGAAATTGATCTTCCTCCTATGTGGGTGCCACAGTTGCCGGAGTGAAGCTCTTGCAACACCCCTTCCACTAGTGTTGGATGCACACAGAGGAGGTACAGCCTGGAGAATGGTCGTCTATAGAGCTTGGAGCTTAGAGACAACCAGAACTGTGTCGACTTATGAACTATACAGTGGGAATCCATCCTGTCTCCTGGTAGTGAGTCGTCCTATAAAAAGGAGATGATAGGGTCCATCCAACTTGGACCTTAGCTGATGAAGTAGACCGAAGCTTACTTCGGTAGGTCTATGCTCGATTGGTCCAAGCTCTGGATGCTGATTGTTCTCTGCTCCTTGGCTTTTGTTGTTGAAGCTATCCTTGCGAGAGCATCGGCATGAGCATTCTGCTCCCTATCGACCTATTGAATCTGGATCTGTTTGAATAGCCTCAACTTTTTCCTTTCTTTTTGGACATATCTTCTTATCCGCTCATCTCGGCACTCATAGTCACCATTAATTTGGTTTACTATGAGCTGAGAATTGTTGTAGACCGTGAGGCTCTGGATCACCAATTATTTGGTTGCTTTGAGTCCGGCGAGTAGAGCTTCATACTCAGCTTCGTTGTTGGAAGCACTGAAATTAAGCTGAAGGGAATGCTCGTGAGTGATATCCTCCGGTGAAATGAGTACTACTCCGGCCCCATTCCCTCGATAGTTTGAAGCTCTGTCCATGAACATCCTCCAAGATTCTTCGTCTAGCAATTGCTGTGGTTGGGCTTGTGTTGCATGATTTCTTTGGTTTGAGACTCCTCCGGCTGAGAAAAATATTTGGCAATGAAGTTAGCAAGGATCTGTCCCTTGATGGCTGTCCTTAGTTGGAACTTGACGTTGAAGTTGGCCAGCTCTACGGTCTACTTAGATATATTCGGTCGGAGAGGTCAGCTCGTCTTAATAGTGAATGAAATGGGAACTTGGTCAAGACGACAACGGTGTGTGCCTGAAAGTAAGGTGCAAGTTTCCTCGAAGCAATAACCAGGGCATATGCAAGTTTTTCTAAGAGAAGATACCTAGTTTCTGCACTGATGAGGGACTTGCTGGAAAAATAGACTGGGAGTTCTTTGCTTCCTTCTTGCCAAACGAATACCGAGCTTATGGCGTGTAGCATTACGGCCAAGTAAAGGAATAACGCTTCCCCTCCATTGGTTTGGAAATAAGAGGAACCGAAGATAAATAGGTTTTGAGGTAGCCGAGGGCTTCTTTGCACTGATTGATCCACTCGAAGTGTCGTCGACTGTTCTTTTTCAAGACTTCATAGAATGACCAGCACTTGTCTGAGGATTGACTGATGAACGGTTTAGAGACGTCACCATTCCTGCTAGATTCTGTACCTCCTTAAGGGTCCTTGAATCTTCTATCCTCTGGATGGCCAAAATTTGGGACAGGTTGGCCTCAATGCCTCGGCGCGTCACCAGGTATCCAAGGAACTTCCCAAAATTGACACCGAAGGCACACTTTGAGGCATTAAGCTGAAGCTTGTGCTTTCTCAGGATGTTGAACACGTTCTAGAGGTTTGTTAGGTGATTGTCTTCAGTCTTGATTTTGACCACTATATCGTCAATGTAAGCCTCCATGGTATCACCGAGTTGGGAGTTGAATATTTTTGTGATCATCCTCTGATATATTGCTCCGATGTTTTTGAGACCGAAGGGAATTACCTTGTAGCAGAAGAGACCACGAGGAGTGATGAACGATGTCTTCTATTGGTTTGGTCCAAACATTGCAATCTGGTGATACCTTCGATAGGCATCTATGAAGCTCATGTGGGGATGTCCGGTCATTGAGTCGACCGGTTGGTCTATCCTCAGTACTAGAAAGCTATCTTTGGGACAAACCTCACTGAGGTTGGTATAGTCTACACAAACCCTCCACTTGTCGGTCTTCTTTTTGACCACCATCGTATTAGGTACTGAACTTCTATAATCGCCTGAGCTTCGGTCAGTCGATCAACCTCTTCTATGATGGCATCGGCGTGGGCAGATGCTGGCCGTCTGGCCTTCTGAATGACTGGACGACACTCTGACCGAACGTTAAGGTGATGGCTGATGAAGCCTGAGTCAATGCCTGACATCTCATAGGGGGTCCAAGCGAATACTTCTATGTTGCTTTTGAGGAGGTTGATCAGGTCCTCTCGCTCCACGTTGGCCAGTAAGGAGTCGATAATAAAGAAGCGCTCTAGATCATCAACACTCAAGGGTACAGTCACAAGATCCTCAATTGATTTGTTAGAGGCACTTGTACTGATGTCCTCAAGCATAGGTTGGTTCGGAACCTCCACCCAGTGTACCTGCTCGAGAATAACCTTTCCTTTGACAACAACGATATAGCACTGCTTCGCCAATATTTGGTCACCCCAAAGCTCTTCGACTACTCGTTTGCCAATGATTTTGATTACCTAGTGGTATGTGGAAGCCACTCCCTTGATGTTGTGGACCCAGGTTTGGCCCAAGATAGCATTGTAAGGCGACGAGACATTGATTATCACGAACTCCACTTCGATTTTGACCGAGCTGATTAATACGGGGATGAGGATTTCGCCTAGTGGCCAGATAGAGGCCGCATTAAATCCCACTAGTGGTTCATCGGTCGGTTGTTAATCTTCACCTTTGTACCCCATTTTCTTGAACATGTAATAGTACATGACGTCGGCTGAGCTACCGAGGTTAATGAGGATCCTTCGGACATTGCATTCGGCGATTTATAGAGTGACAATCAGGGTGTCGTCATGAGGGTGCTGAACCTTGTCAGAATCCTTGTCTAAAAATGTGATGGCATATATGGGCTCTGACTTGTGTTTCTTCGATGAGCTTCTCTTCCTAATGGTGATCCACCATACCATGGATAACGTTGATCGTTCGCAGTGCTGGTTTTGTATACGCTTGACCTGCTTCGGCAACCATCTTTTCTGTATTAATGTAAGGACCGAGATGTCCGACTGTCACCATCTTCTCAAGGAAATCCTTGTATGCCCGGCAATTTGTGGTCATGTAGCCCTTCTCCCTGTGGTAAGAATACCTAAATTTATCATTGCCCTTTCTGGGGGCTCCCAACCATTTCTCAGGCCAATTGAATAATGGCTCCTTTTCAATTTTACGTAGGAGTAAAAAGGTCGGCTCCTTGAATACGGTGGTGTAGGCTACAAACTTGCATGGCTTGTAGGTTAGAGGCTCTTTTGTCTGAATAGTATTTGTTTCCTTCTTCCTTACCGAACCACTATTTGACGTGTTGTGGTCGGGGCGCTGCTCTGCCTTGCTTCTTTCCTCTTTGGCCTCCTCAAACTTTGAGTGGAGCTCAATCTTGTCCATGAGCTCATTCATCATGGCCGAAGGGAACATCATCAGATCTTCAAACTCTCGTCTAGAGTGGTCCAGGCTGAGCTAGAGGTCCCAATACCGGGCTGCGTATTGATGCAGAGATTCTGACCTCACTCGCCTAAGGTCGAGGAGGGAATCAACCTCTTTCTTTACTCTTGAACTGGTTATGAACCGAGCCAGGAAGGCCGTTGATAGGTCTCTCCATGATGTAATGGACCCAACTGGCATTCGGTCAAACCATCGTAGCCCAACCTCACTGAGGCTGGAGGGGAAGAGCTTGCACATAAGTGCATTCTCCCCAGAGTATAATGACATCATTTGCCTGAAATGAACTAGGTCGGTGTATGAATCCATTTTGGGATCGTATTCATTAAACTTTGGGGTCGAGAAGCCTATGGGAGGCCTCAAGGCCTCAATCGCTGGTGAAAATGGGGAGCAGTCCAATCTATCATGTCGGCGCTACTCCTCCGGCAAGGCCGACCGAACCACTTTCCCAGATCCTCTGTGTCACCTCCTGCTCTAAATGTGAAGCTCGACTGTCTTTGTAGTTGCTCCATCGGCCTCCTCTCGACGGTGATTCTTCTGATTTTGCCATTTGTCTTGGACTTTCTGCCAGAGCTAGTGTGCCTGGACCTATCCAGTCAAAGATGAACTGTCTATGACTGCCTATCGAACATTCGTCCACGCACTGAGCAGGTGAGAAGCACCGTCTGATGTGATAGCCCTCGTTACCACCTCCTTGGGCAAAAACTTCGTCAGTTTGTCGACCCAGATGATTCAAAGTAGATACCACACTGTCAACAGGTCTTCCCCTGTCCCTGTTCTGGGAGGTGTCTAGTAACCGGG
>NMUG010008070.1:0-11800 GCA_002855965.1 Monotropa hypopitys | reverse complement strand
TTTTTAGAAATAATTTGGAAATTTATTTAAATTTTGGGAATTTAATTAAGAATATTTCTTAATTTTTAAACTTTATTTAATTTTTATTCCCTCCCCATTCTATATCGAAATAGGCTCAACCTATTACCCTCTCCCTTCCCATATATCGAATTGGGCTCAGTGCCCATTTCCCAGTCAGATTGCATTTCGATATGGGGCTTTTCCCCTTATCCCATGTATTTCGATATAAGCCTACATTTCGATATAGAGATTTGCCGCATATCGATTATATTTCGATATACACTCTGAGGCATATCGAAATACAAATGCTCTGTGGGATAACCCGAGAGGTTGTATTTCGATATGTAGGGCATGTGCATATCGAAATAGGGTTATGTGGGAGTTGTCCAGAGAGACTGTATTTTAATATGTGCCAAGGGCATATATTAAAATACAATATGTTCGACAAAACTTTGGAAAATTAATTGGGGGCATTTTGGTCATTCCTTGTGCTTGTGTGTGTATGTGTATGACTGAGAGGGGTAACCCTACTCAGTCTTGGCATTCCTCCCTCCCCCCAACACTCCCGTAACTCTCTCTCACCTCTCTCGATTTTTCTCTCTTACCTCTCCTTCTCACTCTCTTTTGCACCTTGCCTAAGGCTTTTGAAAGATTTTCCCTTCACAAACATTGATGAGTGTCGTGAGGGCTACGTGGTGATGGTCTCGGATCGTTGAGTTGTAAAGAATCCCTTACCTAGGGATTTGGAGATCTATGGTTTCGTTGGGTAACTTCTTTCTTCTCTCTTGTGTGTGCTTGTAACGACTCGAATTTCTATAACACTTTTCCGGATTAAATTCATGTCTCAAATTGATTCTTAGATACCAAATTTCTTCTTCGATTTGTCTACGTCTTGAGAATATGATCTTGGGATGCTTTTAAATCTTTATGCATCGTTCAACTTGAGTTCGGGACGTTTCGGGGTGGTTCGGAGCCCTTGTTCCTATTGTTTTTCTGGTTTTGGTGCAGTTGCACCGGTGCAGGATGGGTGTGCACTGGTGCAGGAGGATATTTGGTGCTACTGTTCAGTTTTGGAGCAGTTGCACCGGTGCAGCTGAGATGTGCACCGGTGCAGAGAAGGGTCAGATGCTACTGTTGAGTTTTGGGAACAATTGCACCGGTGCAGGATGGGTGTGCACCGGTGCAGGTCAAATTGTAAACCCACTGTTCGAATATTTAAGCAATTACATCGGTGTAGATTAAGTTTGCACCAGTACAGGGTGGGTTTGCACCGGTACAGAGTTGCTGTGCACCGGTGCAGGGTCTGTCTGGCAGACCTCATTAAGGGAAATCTTGTCTTTTTATCTTGGGGGATATATATATCATTCGCAACCCGATTTTCATCATTTCTACTCTTCTTCTCTATCTTTCTAACCCTATTCTCTCAAACCCTACCCACCTCCATTGTTGTCCAAGCTTGGAGCTTGAAAACCAAGGCTCTAGGAAGCTCCAATCAAGAAACGAGAAGAAGAAACGACGATCCTAGCGGCGAGATCTACGAGGGAAGCACCATTTCATCGTCATTCTTCCAAAATCCGAAGTTAGGATTTTATCAAAGCTCTTCTAAGGTAGGATTTATCTATCTTTAACATTTTTGTGTTTGTGCTTCCCCTCCCTTGCCCTTGAAATTCCTTTGTGTTGGGTGATTTTCGTAAGAAAAACATTTGATTGAAATTAACCTAGAGTGACACTTGTATTCACGAAATTGATGGGTTAGGGGAAGTCTCTAGGGTCATATCTAGTGTATAATACGTTCAATTTCATATTGTAATCACCCATGAGAAAAGCCCCAAATTGACATAAACCCTAGTTTGGAAAATTGGGGGTTTTGGTCTAAATGACCTGGGATATCTAAATTGACTTCGGAAATGGGCAATTGGGTGAGAAACAATCTTAACAGATGGAGTTTTGACATGTGCCATGTTCAATAAATAATTGACGCGTGTTGGTTACGTTGCGGGTTACTACCCCACATGTATGATCAAATTACACGAACGATAGACTTGTTACCTTGACGATACACGGGTTACCTTGACGTGTTATCCGAGACTGCATCTTGTTCAGGGGCCTCCCCGATATACACTTGTTACATTGACATACTATGCGGGACTGCGCCTTGTTCAGGGGCCTCTTAGACACCGTGACTATGATATGGGATTTGATACTTGATACGGGGCGCCTTGTTCAGGGGTCCTGGGATGGTCGCTCCATCCACGACATTGTGCACAATGGGGGCATCGTGAGCCCTCCCAACATTATTGGGGAAACCAGAGAGGGTTGGTTAGTAAGTTGATGAGCTACTAACCGAGCCTTGCCATATCTATGTCACTATAATTGAAGAATTAAGAGTGCCTTATTCAGGGATCCATTTGACACTGTAATTATATCGAACGCCTTGTCTAGGGTTCCGGGAGTTGATGTTTTTGGTGCCTTGCCTAGGGATCCTATCTTGACACTTTACATTAGAATGCCTTGACTAGGGAGTCTCTTATGTGATATGACACATAATATGGAACAAAACGTGAACTGAACTAAGGGTTGGATAACATTAAATGAATACCTATGTTGTATGATTATGAACTCTTGGTTAGTTGTCCTTTGCATCTTAATGGCTATCTATTGTGGACTCTTGTTTAGATGTTCATCGTAACGGTTTATCTCACTTATATTTTGTGGGCTCTTGTCTAGCGGCCCCTTGGAAGTTATTCATCGATTCAAGTGGAATGGTAACTTGTTCTTATGTTTACTCTTGTATTGGAGTCTCTCGCACCTCTACTTACTTAGGTTGGCTTGATATGTCACCATGTCTTTAGTGGGATCATTTGCCTTGCATTGTATAGCTCTTTCATGTTGATATCTCTTGTACAGTTCACACACTAGTCACACCAAGTATAAATGATGTTATTGATAGATATTTCCTACTTTGGCGTGACACGTCCTCTATTTTTAACTCCACAGGTAAGGACCCGGTTTTAGTAGATCTTAGAGCACATTGACATTTGGGCTCTTAGAAGACTTATGCATTTTCAGCTATTTTCAAATTTGCCCTTGGGGTTGTAATAGAAGTGGTGGTTTTGTAATAACTAGATTTCTCTTGCTACTTCCCTCTCTCTTCTATGTGTTGGATTTCATGTTCATTTCCACATTCACTCTCGAATTTTCTTGTGTACGTGTGATGGGATGCTTTGGTTATTAGACTTATTTCAAATTGTGATGATTCATGTTGTTTCCCCATTTATTAAATGATAAAAAATAGTTTGAAAATCCGGGGCATGACAACTTGGTATCAGAGCTTTCGGTTTCGAAAACTTAGGCCTTTGAGGAGACTCTTAGTCTCTATGGGTTGCATTGGGTTTGAGTTTGCATCATTTAGCATATGTGTGTGAGCATTTGAGCATGCATTGGCAAATGATCTCTAGGTCGGTGCTAGTTATGAAACAATCTTCGTGTGTTGTTCCTCTTATCGAGTATGTTCCTTTCTATCGATTCCATTGTTTATGAGAATCCATCTCTGACTTAGTTGAGTATGTTCCTTGTTGCTTGAGCCTTGTTTTGTGCTCCGTTCTTATCATCCTCGTAATCTTTTGTAGAATGCCTCCACATCGCGCTATTGCTTTGGGAAGAGGTCGTAGGAATGATGTTCAAGATGCACGTAGCGAAGAGGTGAATGATCATCGAGTAGGTATGGAGGAAGATGAACCTCCTACTGTTCCAGTTCCTGAGGGGCTAGTAGCTCCTAGTCAGTTTGCGCGAGAGCTTGCGAACGCCATGGTGGAAGCCAATCGAAGATTTGGAGCTCCTAGGGAAATTGCAGGAAACCGCACGATTGAGGCTCTTAGGGAATTCAGGCGGATGGATCCCCCTAAGTCCAATGGGGAAGGCGATCCACTTGATGCCGATCACTAGTTATACGACATTCGAAAGGTGTTAGACACCCTGGACATTACAGAGGATAAACTTCGTATTTCTTTTTCCACTTACCAGCTTACAGGAGAGGCCACCCAGTGGTGGAGTTCCGTTATTGAGATGAGACGCGCTAGCCTACTCGCCAGTGGAGATGCTGATCCACAGGCCATTCTGGATCCTATCCGTTCGATGACTTGGGAAGATTTTCAGGCAGTTTTTGAGGGTTAGTACTTCCCCAAGAGCTATCGGGAGAATTTGAGGGAGCAGTTCGAGAGACTTGAGAAGGGCTCGATGACTGTGTCCTAGTATGCGTTACGATTCCAGGCACTATCCCATTTTGCTACAGACTTGGTTAGTTCAGAGGAGCAAAAATGCAAGAGGTTTGAGAAGGGTCTTCACCCTTCAGTTCAGCAACTCGTGATGAGTCAGTGCATCTGAGTCTTTGTCGATATAGTTGATTGTGCGAGGGCTATTGAGCCCAAGAGAGATCAGTAGAGAGATGTGAAGGTGTGGGAACCGCGGAGGCAGGTTTCCAATTCTAGTTCTTCTTTAGGCAGCTTCGGAAGGAAGCGGCAGCGAGAGCAGTCTCGTTTCTCTAGAGGCCAGCGGTCTTAGGCCAGTTCTGGATCTGTTCGAACTCTAGTTGTTTGTCACCGATGCTATTAGGCAGGGCACATCCGTGCCGATTGCAGAGTTCCAGCATGCCACGAGTGTGGTCAGTTAGGCCATATGGTCATGGATTGCCTAGGGAAGGGTAGTGGTCATGGTGATATGAGATCATCCCAGCAGCAGCAGCAGAGGAGTGTACATCAGCGTCCACAGCAGTCGGGACCAGTAGTTTCTGTCCAGGCTTCTCGTGTTGGTGGGGTTGTGACTCCTGCCAGGCCAGCTCAGCAGTTCCAGCCGAGGGGCGGGTATCAGCACGGTCCGACGACCCATGACAGGGCTTTTGCCATTCCAGCAGTCTCTTCTCCATCGACTTCTCACCAGCAGCTAGAGACTTCGGTTGTTCGTAGTATGTTTCTTGTTTACAATTCTTGGGCCAGTGTACTCTTTGATTCCGGTGCATCACACTCTTTTCTTGCTGCATCTTTTGCACGTGCGTTAGAGCTTGATATGTATATTTTGGATCCACCGTTGTTTGTCGATACTCTTGTTGGAGGCTGTGTCCATTTGGATAAAGTTTGCCGCAATTGCAAGTTGACCTTAGAGGACCACTATTTCACGTTTGACTTTATTATTCTGGTTATGACCAGTTTTGATCTTATTCTGGGGATGGATTGGTTGTCTACTTTCTATGCCCACATCGACTGTCATCGACGCCGAGTGCGGGTATTCTCTCCTGAGGGAGTTTATTTCTATGTTTATGGCGATAGGAAGGAGTCAGTCGATTCTGTTTTTACGATCCCAGAGACTGCAATTCTGTTAGTTGTTTACTTGCCAGCCTTAGCCTGGACGATGATTCTTCCCAGCGTGGGGAGTTACCGCTAGTTGTTTGAGAGTTCTCGGATGTCTTTCCGACGGATTTACCTAGTTTACCACCTAGGTGAGAGGTGGAATTCTCTATTGATTTGTTGCCTAGTATGTCACCGATTTCTGTGCCACCTTATAGATTTGTGTCGGCAGAGTTGTGGGAGTTGAAGTCCCAATTGCAGGAGTTGTACGAGTTAGGTTTTATTCGGCCTAGTTCATCACCTTGGGGTGCACCAGTTTTGTTTGAAAAGAAGAAGGAATGTTCGTTGCGGCTATGCATTGACTACCAAAAGTTAAACCGTGTAACGGTGAAGAACAAGTATCATATGCCGAGGATCGACGATTTATTTGACCAGTTGTGTGGTTCGACATGTTTTTCTAAGTTAGACTTATGTTCCGGGTATCATCAGTTGTTAGTTCGGATGGAGGACATTCCTAAGATGGTGTTTCGTACTCGTTATGGTTATTATGAGTTCGTGGTCATGCCATTCGGCTTGACGAATGCTCCAGCTACGTTCATGGATCTCATGAATCGTATTTTTCGCATCCAGCTTGATTGGTTTATTGTGGTCTTTGTTGATGACCTCTTTATCTATTCGGCTTCTGAGGAGGAGCATCAGATTTATCTTCGGGTTGTGCTAGAATTGCTGCGAGAGCATCACCTTTATGCCAAACTTAGCAAATGTGAGTTTTAGCTTCCGGAGGTAAAGTTCCTTGGTCATGTCATTTCGCAAGGTGGAGCTTCTGTTGACCCGAGCAAGATTGACACAGTTTCTTTATGGTCGCGTCCCCAGAGTGTCTTTGATGTTCGCAGTTTTCTTGGACTTGCGAGTTATTATCGGCGATTCATTCTAGACTTCTCTCGATTAGCGTCACCTATGACTCGTTTGACCCGAATGGGTGTTCTGTTTTCTTGGGATGATGATTGCGAGATGGCTTTCGAGGAGTTGAAGCGATGACTAACTTCAGCACTTATTCTTATTGTTCCTGAGCGAGGAGTTGGTTATTCGGTCTACTGTGATGCTTCACATGATGGCTTGGGGTGTGTGTTGATGCAAGGAGGAAAAGTAGTTGCTTACGGTTCACGGTAGTTGAAGACTCACGAGCGTAATTATCTGACTCACGATTTGGAGTTAGCGGCTATTGTTTTTGCATTGAAGATGTGGCAAAACTATTTGTACGGTGAGAAATTTGAGGTGTATTCCGATCATAAAAGTTTAAAGTACTTGTTCACTCACAAAGAGCTCAACTTGCAGCAGAGGCGATGGACGGAGCATCTAGAGGATTACGATTTCAAGTTGCACTACCATCCCGGTAAGGCAAATGTTGTTGTGGACGCTTTGAGTAGTAAGTCTTCTCACTTGGCGAGCTTGGCATTTCTTGATTGGAGGTTGATGGAGGACTTAGGTCCATTTGTTCTACACACAGAGGATACCGAAGAGCAGGCCACATTATGTAATCTATCTATTCATTCGGAGCTTTCTCGTTGGGTGACCGAGGTTCAGGCTGACGATTCAGAGGCCGCAGAGTTGCGTGCAAAGTTTCTTAGTGGCGATTTACGACAGGGTTGGATGATCCATTCAGAATCTAGTTTGTGCTATCTTGGTCAATTGTTTGTTCCTGATTTTTTCCGAGGAGGTATTTTGCATGAGTTTCACCATTCACCATTGGCGGTTCATCCTGGAGGTACAAAGATGTATCATGACCTTAGATGGCAGTTCTGGTGGCCAGGGATGAAGAAGGATGTGGTAGTGTTTGTTTCTAGGTGCCTTACTTGTCAGCAAGTAAAGGCCGAGCATCAGCGACCATCGGGTTTACTTCAGCCATTGCCGATTGCAAAGTGGAAATGAGAACATGTGATGATGGACTTTGCTTCTGGATTTCCGAGATCACCTAGTGGGCAGGATGCCATTTGGATTATCGTGGACCGACTAACGAAGACGACACACTTTCTTCCTATTCGTATTGCTCAGTCCGTGGATTCCTTGAGCCAATTGTACATTAGAGAGATTATCCGACTTCACGGTGTGCCATCATCTATTGTATCCGATCGAGATCCCCATTTTACTTCTCGTTTTGGTGGAGTTTGTAGGCTTCACTTGGGTCGAAGCTTATGTTTAGCACAACTTTTTACCCTCAGACCGATGGGCAGTCCGAGCGTACTATTCAGATTCTGGAGGACATGTTGCGCGCTTATGTGTTAGACTTTCAGGGAAGTTGGGTTGATCACCTACCGTTGATTGAGTTCGCGTATAATAACAGCACTCGAGTATTGGTATGGCACCTTTCGAGGCCTTGTATGGTAGGCCATGTCGCTGACCCATTTGTTGGCTTGACGTTGGAGAGTCCGCTATCATTGATCCCGAGATGATGCAGCAAATCACCGAACAAATTAAAACCATTCGTTAGAGATTGCTTACGGCCCAGAGTCAGTACAAGAGTTATGCGGATCGACGTCGCACTCCTTTGTCTTTTGAGGTTGGCGACCACATTTTCTTGAAGGTTTCACCTCGTCGCGGTATTTCACGGTTCGGAAAGAGGGGAAAGTTGACTCCATGCTATATTGGGCCATTCGATATTATTGAGAAGAATGGAGAGGTTGCATATAGACTCGCTTTGACGTCGAACATTTCTAATGTTCATGACGTATTCCATGTTTCCATGTTATGCAAGTATGAGCCTGATCCTTCACACGTCATAGATTGGTCAAACGTTGAGTTAGAAGCCGACGTATCCTATAAAGAGAGGCCGATTCGTATCCTTGATTCGTGAGAGCAAGTGTTGCAGGGCAAGACCATTCCATTATTGAAAGTCTTGTGTTGAAGAAGCCACTTGGGAGCGAGAGGATGAAATTCGCGTGAAAATTCCGGATTTATTTTGATTGTTTGTATCGACTAGTGCTTGTTTTTGCATTTTGTACTCCCACCATAGTTAATTTCGGGGACGAAATTCTTTTAAGGTGGTTGAGATGTAACGACTCGAATTTCTATAACACTTTTCCAGATTAAATTCGTGTCTCAAATTAATTCTTAGATACCAAATTTCTTCTTTGATTTGTCTACGTCTTGAGAATATGATCCAGGGATGCTTTTAAATCTTTATGTATCGTTCGACTTGAGTTCGGGACATTTCGGAGTGGTTCGGAGCCCTTGTTCCTATTGTTTTTCTAGTTTTGGTGCAGTTGCACCGGTGCAGGATGGGTGTGCACCGGTGCAAGAGGATATTTGGTGCTACTGTTCAGTTTTGGAGCAGTTACACCGGTGCAGCTGAGATGTGCACCGGTGCAAAGAAGGGTTAGATGCTACTGTTGAGTTTTAGGAACAGTTGCACCGGTGTAGGATGGGTGTGCACCGGTGCAGGTCAAATTGTAAACCCACTATTCAAATATTTAAGCAGTTGCATCGGTGCAGATTAGTTTTCACCGGTGTAGGGTGGGTTTGCACCGGTGCAGAGTTGCTGTGCACCGGTGCAGGGTCTGTGTGGCATACCTCATTAAGGGCAATCTTGTCTTTTTATCTTGGGGCTATATATATCATTGGGACCCTGATTTTCATCATTTCTACTCTTCTTCTCTATCTCTCTAATCCTATTCTCTCAAACCCTGCCCACCTCCATTATTGTCCAAGCTTGGAGCTTGAAAACCATGGCTCTAGGAAGCTCCAATCAAGAAACGAGAAGAAGAAACGATGATCCTAGCGGCGAGATCTACGAGGGAAGCACCATTTCATCGTCATTCTTCCAAAATCCGAAGTTAGGATTTTATAAAAGCTCTTCTAAGGTAGGATTTATTTATCTTTAACATTGTTTGTGTTTGTGCCTCCCCTCCCTTGCCCTTGAAATTCCTTTGTGTTGGGTGATTTTCGTAAGAAAAACATTTGATTGAAATTAACCTAGAGTGACACTTGCATTCACGAAATTGATGGGTTAGGGGAAGTCTCTAGGGTCATATCTAGTGTATAATACGTTCAATTTCATATTGTAATCACCCACGAGAAAAGCCCCAAATTGACATAAACCCTAGTTTGGAAAATTGGGTGTTTGGGTCTAAATGACCTTGAATATCTAAATTGACTTCGGAAATGGGCAATTGGGTGCGAAACAATCTTAACAGATAGGGTTTTGACATATGCCATGTTCAACAAATAATTGATGCCCATTGGTTACGTTGCAGGTTACTACCCCACATGTATGATCAAATTACACGAACGATACACTTGTTACTTTGACGATACACAGGTTACCTTGATGTGTTATCCGAGACTGTGTCTTGTTCAGGGGCCTCCCTGATTTACACTTGTTACATTGATGTACTATGCGAGACTGTGCCTTGTTTAGGGGCCTCCCAGACACCGTGACTATGATATGGGATTTGATACTTGATACGGGGTGCCTTGTTCAGGGGTCCTGGGATGGTCGCTCCATCCACGACATTTTGCACATTGGGGGCATCGTGAGCCCTCCCAATGTTATTGGGGAAACCGGAGAGGGTTGGTTAATGAGTTGACGAGCTACTAACCGAGCCTTGCCATATCTATGTCACTATGATTGAAAAATTAAGGGTGCCTTGTTCAAGGATCCATTTGACACTGTAATTATATCGAACGCCTTGTCTAGGGGTTTCAGGAGTTAATATTTCGGGTGCCTTGCCTAGGGATCCTATCTTGACACTTTACGTTAGAATGTCTTGACTAGGGATTCTCTTATGTAATATGACACACAACATGGAACAAAACGTGAACTGAACTAAGGGTTGGATAACATTAAATGAATACCTATGTTGTATGATTATGGACTCTTGGTTAGTTGTCCTTTGCATCTTAATGGCTATCTATTGTGGACTCTTGTATAGATGTTCATCGTAACGGTTTATCTCACTTATATTTTGTGGGCTCTTGTCTAGCGGCCCCTTGGAAGTTATTCATCGATTCAAGTGGAACGGTAACTTGTTTTTATATCGACTCTTGTCTTGGAGTCTCTCGCACCTCTACTTACTTAGGTTGGCTTGATATGTCACCATGTCTTTAGTGGGATCATTTGCCTTGCATTGCATAGCTCTTTCATGTTGATATCTCTTGTACAGTTCACACACTAGTCATGCCAAGCATAAATGATGTTATTGATAGATATTTCCTACTTTGGCGTGAGACACCCTCTATTTTTAACTCCACAGGTAAGGACTCGGTTTTAGAAGATCTTGGAGCACATTGACATTTGGGCTCTTGGAAGACTTATGGATTTTTATCTATTTTCAAATTTACCCTTGGGGTTGTAATAGAAGTAGTGGTTTTTGTAATAACTAGATTTCTCTTGCTACTTCCCTCTCTCTTCTATGTGTTGGATTTCATGTTCATTTCCACATTCACTCTCGGATTTTCTTGTGTACGTGTGATGGGATGCTTTGGTTATTAGACTTATTTCAAATTGTGATGATTCATGTTGTTTCCCCATTTATTAAATGATAAAAAATGGTTTGAAAATCCGGGGCGTGACGGTGCTTGCATGTGTATGTGTTCCCTCGCATTCACCCTCCCTTAGGTTTTCCTAAAGGCCTTATCGGCATATGGTTTGTGTAGGGTCGAGTTGGTAAGGGAGAAATCCCTAGTTTTGTGTTCGTATGATGTTTAGCAGGTTGTATTCTTGGCCTTCGAATTTATGAAGGCCAAGTAATCAATAAAATGTCGATATAAATTTTAGAGATTGATTTGGGTCGTGAAGCTTGCCCTTGAGGTTGTAGGAACTGTTAGTGGACTTGTGGAGTCCTTAGGTGGCCTTGGAATCCAATGGCCACCATGTGTTCGAAAATATGTCCAAGTGGGCTATGGGCTTGATTCGGGGTTGTGATGAGCCATCTTGGAGTTGTTTGAGGTTTGAGGTGATCCCGGTGATATGTGGTCACACGTGTTTGATGAAATTGCTAAGTTAGGCATTGTGAATATATTGGGATTGTTATGGCTTGCCTAGGAGTGTTGAAGGGAAATATTGTTCTTTGATGTGTTAGAGTCCTTCCCCCATGCTTTGGGTGTCTAGACTTGGTTTGAGAGTCTATGAGTGAAGTCTTGGTAAGTGGGAATAGTCCCCAAATGTGGTAGCAATTAACTTGGCCTCCCTTGATGTCGTCAAGGTGGTAGGCATTGAAAGAATGGATGGCCTCCCTTGATGTCGTCAAGGTGGTAGGCATTGGAAAAATTGTCGGTCTCCCTTGATTTCGTCAAGGTTGAGTTATGATTTGAATATTTAACTAATTAATTTAACATACCCAATAAAAGATGAATATAGAGGATGTTCCCTACGAAGGCTACTCATAATCAATCTTGAATCCATAAATTGTGAATCACCAATATAATGGAACTGAATATGAAATTGGCTTTATATGGGAAATTGA
>NMUG010008069.1:0-11801 GCA_002855965.1 Monotropa hypopitys | reverse complement strand
TTTCATCATTCTCAATCAACCAGATGGTAACCGCAGCCGCAAAGCACTAAGTTCAACACAAATCCTCAAGTAACCTGAAACCACAAGTCGAGACTAACTCTCGCATCAACTAAGGGTAGAGCACCACCACCACTAACATCAACCACTTAGTACTAATCCGCGAGTAGGATCTACTAACCCAAGGATACTTCACATCCCAAGTGAACCACACACAACCTCTACTATGACGAGGTCTTACCACACCGAGATATTCTCACTTCCCAAAGAGTTACAGTCACTAGACCACCAAGTGCTAATACCTCAAGAAGCAACCACAAATCTCAATCCCACAAGCAAGATTATTCTAAGGTTCCACAACTCACACAAGGAACTATATACACTAAGGAGACTCAATCAATCCCAAAAAGGTAAACAAACCTCAACGACCATCCTATCAAGCAAGAAGTCTACCGCGCAACTAGAATGGGAGTCAAACTCAACCACCAGGAGACAATCAAGCCACGGTATAAAAGACAAACTCCAGATATCAACGTCAAGAAGTGAAATAGAATTCAAGGCTCGATCGCAAGAGCACTACAAATTTTTCTAGCCACTAGATTGACTATCAAGCCGGCATCAAGAGGAGGGACATCACTCTTAGAAAGAAAAGCTAACAACAACCTCGTTTAAGAGCGAAAGGGGAAACTCAAGGAATGATCATTCAACCATACGCGAGATCATAGTCCTCACTAGGAGGGCAAACGAGAATCAACTCCACTGACTGCCGCAAGGTCCATCATCCGCTACCAGAAATAGGCTCAAAAGTCACGACGAAGACAATAGGAGTTCACTTCCTACGAGGGAATAGGCTCGATAAGCCACAACTGCAGTCACCAACGATTTAAATCGGAGAACAAGATGCCAACTTACTACCAGAGTCAACGAAGAAACTCATTTACGCCCTAAGAACAAGGAACTAGAAACAGTTCACCAGGCTAGAGTAGGAGTCACCACTACCAACAAAAGGATACAACCGGAACAAACGAGTCCAATATCGACAAGATCCTCTAATAAATGCCAAAATAGGCTCCACGGTCATCTCAAGAGAGACAGGATTTTACTCAAAATCCCAAAAGAACAACAACAAGACCAACTCAAAGGAGTAGACATCACGAATTTCCAAACCATTTCGTTATTTCGAGTTATAAAAACTTGTTGTTTTATGAGATCCATGTAATGCACACACATTCAATGCCCAGATACACATGTCATGCACCCTAAATGCGATCCCTCAGAGCTACACAAAAGAAATGGTACGCTCATTGAGACTAAAAGTCTCACCCAAAGACCTAGGTAAATCGGAATGAGCGCTCTGATACCAACTGTAACACTCCCAAATTTTGAGATATATTTTTGTTTGAGAAGTGTTAAATAGGTAAGAGTGTCCAAACAGATAAGTAAGGTGCTATCTACCACACACACACACACTACTCATCACACTATTTATTACATCACATGCATGCGCTACTCTGATACAAATAAAATAGGCGAATAGGGTTTTATAACACAACCCTGTATAACAATGCCCCAACTAAAAGAAAAGGCCAAAATAGGATTTTATAAATTAATCCTGTACAAGGTGGCCAACAGAAAAGTAAAGAAGTACTGTACTGAAACAGAAAGGTAAACCACCTAACTACATCCCGGTCAAGCTTTAAGTCCTATGAAGGATCCCGCAGCTACTCCAAGTCACGGAAGAAAGGTCCTACAAAAGTAGAGGGTCAGGCACCACCGCCTGGTAGAGATAATCTATCTCCTAACGTCCATAAAATTAGGTGCGAGTGTGTGACAATGCAATGAATGTAATATGACATATGCAATGGATCTTATTATCTTTAAAAACATTTACTTTTCTTTCAAAGCTCCACCTTTGACTCATCGCAAAGAAAAGTAGTAAAATACTTACGTGTAACCAAGACTCGAGACAAGAGAGTGAGTATAACCAACATTTTCCAAACGTTTGCCTAGACAAGGCCAAAGGGAAAAAGTGTCTAAGTGTCGAAGCTACACAAGTAAAGACTCATTTTCTTTGTTCCAAACGTATTCCAAGTGTTCCAATTTCCATTCCGCACCTTTTATATAATAAGGGCAATATCAAATAACTTATTAAGTTTCGGCTAATTCCGAGATAGTTGGGGATCAGCCAACTAACCGTCCAAATCCTCGTATTCCCTAACTCGTCGGGAGGGGCCAGACAACCCCCCATTGTGCAATGTCGTGAGTGCTCCCAGTAGCCACTCAAGGTACCAAAATCCATCTACCCGAATTATGTTAGCCAACTCAAGTATTTTCTCGTATAGAGTTCAATGTCACATTTTTATTTTATCAAGTCATTCCGTGCGACCTAGGGCAAACAACTTCCTAGTCGACGTGTCAACCCAAAATGTGACTTTCTTCCCATTCTTACCAAAATATTCTGTTTATTTCCAAAATATTCCATTCGTTCGCAAAACAATCATTTCGTTCGATTTATAATAAAAACGTGTCAAGACACTGTTTTAAACTACCAACCACCCAAGAGTGTCCAACAAGTCAAACTTCCCAATTTGATTTCATAAAAACGATGACGATACATTTTCTATAAAAATTGGGGTCTTTCACAATCAATTTAGGAATCGAACGACCAACAACCTAGGGAGTACGTAAGACCCTAGACGATACTCAAAATCGACCAAGTGACGCGAACGATGACTCGTGAACGATGATTTCGTACAAGTGTTCAAAACTACGAATTTACGAAAATTTGCGAGAAGGAAGTACGAAGGCCAACACTACAAATGAGAGGGATATAAAACTCTACCTTAGCTAGAGCTCCGGTGACACTCGCCGAAAAAGTCGCCGGAAACCTCCATGACCGCCGGAGTGAACTAAGTCTGCCACTGCGAATCTCTCGTAATGCTCTACAACGTTAAAGAAGACCAAAACCTTAGACGAGCAACCAATCTAAAACCTAGGGTTTTGGAGAGAAGAAAAACTTATCGATCTACGCACGTCACCGCGAAGAGGAGAGCGAGGCCACCAACGTTTGTTCTTCGTATTTTCGCCAGAACCACGTGGATGGAGAGATATGGAGGAGAGAAGGGAGAGGCAGTGAGAGAGAGGGAGGTAGAGAGAGAATTATGGCTTCCAAAATGGGAAAGAAGACCCAATTCTCGGATCCCCTTGAATATATAGGACCCCACCTGAAATTACCATTCTGCCCTTAATGAAACAGTCCCGAACAGCAGTTGCACCGGTGCAACCAAAATCTACATCGGTGCAAACCTTTCCCAGAGTACGAAAATTGCCTTGTGCACCGGTGCAGACAAACTCTGCACCAATGCAAACCCTTCCTGCACCGGTGCAAGCCAAAGTTGCACCGATGCAAACTTGCATCAGAAACGAACAGTAGGTTCCAAACCAACCCTGCACCGGTACAGCACCAATCTGCACCGATGCACCTGAAGCCCAGCCAACAGAACCTTCTTGCATTTGTCTTGCACCGATGCAAGCTTGCATCAGAAACGAACAGTAGGTTCCAAACCAACCCTGCACCGGTACAGCACCAATCTGCACCGATGCACCTGAAGCCCAGACCAACAGAACCTTCTTGCATTTGTCTTGCACCGATGCAAGACCAAAATGAACCCCTGCACCGGTGCACCAAAGGGTTGCACCGATGCAACATGCCTCAAAGCTGAATTTTCGCTGCTTGGGAGGTTTTCAACCATCCTAACAAGCTCGGAATCAATCCAAAGGAGTCCAAAAAATTCCAACAGGGCTTCCAAGCGATACGTGGGTATTTGATATGATGAAATGAACATTTGAGGCACCCAAGAACTTATTTTGAGATGGATTTCTAACGAATTATCTATCGAAACGAATTCGAATTAAAATTTAAAATTTACGGAGTGTGACACATCATTCCTTAAAAGGGCTTGAACCTCAAGTGTAACTATCAATCATCACTTATCCCATGGAAAAAGGAATGAACTCAAGACAATAATCAATAATGAGAAACATACACATGCTATGGTATGAAAATAACAACGAAACTTCTATTTCCACCAATAGAATTACTATGCACTGGATTAAAGAGATGCATTAGATTTTCAAGATTTTGCAAACCCAAAATAAAATGAATTCCTTTATTAGAAATAAGGAAACAAATATTATACCCTATTTGTGTAGTCTTCATTTATTTTTGTAAAAATAATGTACTAGATATCTTGTATTTATTTCTCACTTTCCTTTTTTTATCATTGTACCCCTTTGTGGTATCATAGTTCATTTCCATAATGATTGTTCGTGTTTGGTTGCTTGTCATTATGTGATATATCATAATTGATGAGTATTTTCTTATTTAAATTACAAAAAAGTGGTTTGAAAATCCGTAGCACGACAGGTTTAGACTGATTGGTTACAAGCCCTTAAGATGTCGTGGAAATCAAATTTAGAGGTTCAAACCATCATCAGAAACTTACTTGAAAACCCTGCTCTTATTTAGGATATCAGTGGCAACATGGTGTCATCACTTACAAGAAGGTTGGAAGTAGGAAACGAGACTCATCTCAAGCAAACAACTGATGACTGTTATGCATGTTGCCCCTATTGGGGTCATTCAGGAATGGATAAAATCTATAAGAAATTTGCAAGATCTTTTTATTGGAAGGAAAATAAAGAAGGAAGTATTCAAGTTTTTGTCTGAATGTGACACATGTCGAAAAAATAAATCTGAAACTTTGACTCACCCTCTATTACTACCCATACTTGAAAGAAACTAGTCTAATTTGTCCATGGACTTCATATAAGGATTACTTGTCTCTAAAGTGAAATCAGTAATCTTTGTTGTGGTAGATAGATTAACGAAATATATGCATTTCATGGTTTTAGCTCACCCTTATACAGCCATGGATGTTGTTCGACTGTTCATGGACAATATTTTCAAGTTACATGGCATGCCCATTGTTTCAGACAGGGATAAGATTTTACAATCCAATTTTGGCAAGCCCTTTTTACACTCCAAGGAACTCAGTCAATTCTCAATACTACCTACCATACCCAAACAAATGGGAAGACAAACATTGTTAATAGGTGCCTGGAGGCTTGCTTGAGGTGCATAACTCGAAATAGGGCCAAAGCTTGGGTTCAATGGCTTCCTCTAGCATGGTTCACTACATACCTGACTGCTCTAAATTGCAGCTGTTGATCAGTGAGGAATGAATAGAGTCCACTATGAAACTCCTCAAGACCCACCTAGAGCAGACCCAACATAGAATAAAGCAAAAAGCTAATCACCACAGAACTAGAAGAGAGTTTCAAGTTGGAGACTGGGTGTTTCTCAGACTTCAATCCTACAAACAAGCATCTGTCCGGTTCAAATCCATCATGGTTATCCCCAGGATTTTATGGCCGATATCAGGTTATCTAGAGAATTGGAAAGTAGCTTACAATTTGGCTGTCTGCCTCATCCAAAATACATCCAGTTTTCCATGTGTCCGTGCTAAAAAAAACGTTCGGGCAACAAGTTGTTCCACAAACCCTGCTCCCCACTGTTACTGAAGCTAAAACTCTAGAACCAATTCCAGTAGTCCTAGATCGAAGGTTGGTGAAATACAAATCCAAACCAGCTACTCAACTCTTGATTCATTGGGGCAACTCCTTTCCAGATACCACTTGGGAGTTTTATAGCTTCTTAAAGACCAGGTTTCCAGATTTTGAGCCTTGAGAACAAGGCTTGTTACATGGGGGGAAGGCAATGATACATCCCTCACTACTGATGATGTTCCTACCCAACATTTAGTGTGCTGGTATATCAGTTTCTTGGCAAAAAGAATAGTTACTTGATTAGTGGTTGTTAAGCTGGTTGTGGAAGTTTGTTAGGAAGTTTGTTACTGTAAATGTACATGTGATTTAAAGGTAGTTATGGAATAGTTTAGAGGGCATTTTCCTTTCACATTTCACCAAATACTTGTAGCTCTACTCCATTTCTCTGCAATAAAACTCCATTTCATCTTCCTCTCTCTCTCTGCATTTCCATTTGATTACCATCAGTCGGAATAGTGATTGCGTCTCCACCATTCTTCGCTCATCAATGCTGTTCTTCAGCTCCAGCTCCATTCGTCCTCTTATTCCATCGTTCATGGCATGGTTTGCAAATTTAGATAACCTGCGCCCTGTTGTGAGAACACTTTAAAGTAAATATTTTTGCTTCTTCCATGACTTTACAAACCCTGATCTCTATTCCGTGTGTAATTTTTTGCCCCTTATTCCACTGTATTGTAATTTTCCCTCTTACGTTTTGCCACCTCAAACAAAAACGAGAGAGGACTTTCAATGGACACGACATGATCAAGAAATTGTAAGAACTTATAATGAAGAAAGTTTGCCGTCTCAGAATTAAAATCAAGAGAATTTTCCACACAAAAAAAACTTGTGGTCTACATTTATGTGAATGTGTGAAAACAAAATACACAAGTAAATCCGAAACAAAACATTTCGATATCAAGAAAGTGTTCATGATTGCAGAACTACAGGTTTTCTTAACCAAGAAACCAAAGCATCCCATCGTTTCTTTTCGCCCAACGCTGACCACCACTTTCTCACGTAATCTGTTGCAACTTTTTTCCTTTTTTGAGTAACTTCCGACAAGGTTTACAAAATAGGACATAAATAAAACCACGGAATATATCTTCCTGAATGAAGGTTGGAAGGTCACCGAGAGAAACTAACCTTTCAATCTGCTAATAATCCAAAGTCATGCTCAAAAGTCAAACCCAAGAGAGAATAAATGCCAACTTGTATACATCATAGGGAAATATTTAGCCCGTGCACCTCTTCAGTATATCAGGCTGAAATTTCTAAGAATTTTCTGCACATTTACTGTAAATTGACCGGGCACCCCAAGTATCTTTTAGAGTTACACAGAGATGTACAGAGGACTGAATATTTCTAAAAAATGATAACAATGGCCTAGATCGAAAAATACATCAAAAGGCCTCCATTTCTTTAAAGGGAAAAAAATCTAGTCTCCATTCTTTGCTGGCAATTGCGATGTGTATGTTTCTAGCATTTCGGTGCAAGTGCAAGGAGGGGAAAGGAAAAATTAATGAAAGATCAAAGAGAGACACATTGTACCCTATCAGGAAGATTTTGAGGCACTGGAACTGTGGTAACGTATCTCTGGTGGAAAGATCTCTGAGCATTTGCAGCTGTATCGGAAGACGAGGAGTCCGTCATGTCAGCTTGTCCACGGCTATGGAACTTGGCGAAACGATTGATAACAGTAAACCTATCAAATTCTTGGTTTTCAATTCGCAAGTCTAAGATTGATGCTCTCTTGTCCAAACTGCACCATATGAGAGCAGTAATACAATAGGGACAACATGCCATAAAATAACACCAGCAGCAACCAACATAAAGAAAAATCTACACAGATATTATAGACATTATAACTTAGTTAAGGCACCTTCAAACGGTAATGCATTCAGTTTAGATTGTTTTCGAACTTTTTATTAAGGTTATGATCAATTCAACAGAAAGATTCTAAGCCCTGTTTGTTAGTGGATAAAGCATGGGATATGAAGGGGTGGACTGAATTTTTTATAGGTGTTATTGTTGCGCCGTAGTGATGTGGTTGTTTGATTGAAAGTAGTCAGGATATAATACATCTGCCAGCACACAATGATATAACTCATCTTCTCATTTATGGCCGCGCTTAATCTTCTCTCTCCTCCTATGTTATATTGTAGCCTAAATTACATAATGGGTCCCGTTCTATTAGGGCTGCAACAAAAACCGAAATAACCGTGAAACCGATCCTATCCGATCCGTACGTTATGGATTGGATCCGTGGACTAATGGTCCGGTCCCGGATTAAAAAATTAGAAAACCGTGAAATATGGTTCGGACACGGATTCTTATTTTGAAACCGTGGATTTAACCGAACCGGATCGTATAAATATATACATATAAAAATTATATATATATCAGTATTATTTTGTTTATATATACATATTACTAAAATATATTTGTATTCCTAATTATATGAACCATTTATTAGTCCATTAATTCTATACATGCATAATTCTATGAACCATTTGATTTTAAATTACAATTTTTTTAGACTTTTAATATAATTGAATGTCAATTTGAGTTATGTGCAAAATTTAAAAAAACCGTGGACAAAACCGGGACCGAACCGTAGTTCGCGGATTGGTTCAGTTCGTAAAACCGTGAGTCATGGTTCGGACACGGATTACAATATCAAAAAACCGTGAGTATCGGATCGGTCCTTGGATTCATAGAAAATCGATCCGATCCGGACCGTGTGCACCCCTACGTTCTATGGACCAACTAACTTACCAACTGTCTTACCAACGCGTTCAACAGAACATGTTTTTGAGCACAACTATTATGATCCAAATCGTTCACGATGTTCAAATTAATAAAATATATGATCCTGCAAAAATACAACTCAATCGGATATCGATGAGTGCTTCATCCAAACAGTTGCATGTAACATCACTTCCTGTCAAGTTTTTTGTGCAACTGTTTGGATAAAGCACTTATCGATATCCGATTGAGTTGCATTTTTGAAGGATCCTATATTTTATTAATTTGAACATCGTGAACGGTTTGGATCACGACAGTTGCGCCTAAAAACACGTTCTGTTGAACGCGTTGGTAAGACAGTTGGTAAATTAGTTGGTCTATTGAACCTGACTCATACATAATACATGTAGGTGCATAGTACATACTCATCTGATCTCTTCTGCTAAGTGCCACACATCTACCCCTTTATATCTCCAAATTTGACATTCGAACGATCATAACATGGCCCTTAAAGTAAGAGCCAAAATTTCCCAACTCCTCTAGCTGGAGAAAAGGTTTCATGGTCCACCTTTGCCTTTCGCATTCAAAAAAGAAAAACCAAAGTAGAACCAAAGACTTCCATAGTATGCAGGTGTTATAACTACTACTAGGTCTCCGATTGGAAAAACAATTGAGTTTTCAATCACAATAGAACTGAATTAAGGGTCCACACTTTGAGCCCTCACCTTTTTACCTTAGTTATGGATGAAATGACCAAGCATATTCAAGATGTTATCTCGTGGTGTATTTGTTTGTGTATGATGCTATCTTAGTAGATGAAACTGCTAGGTGTGTTAAACGCTAAATTTGAAAGTTGGAGAACAGCATTGAAGTCAAAAGGATTTGTGGTCAGTACAAGTGAAACATTGTACATGGAATGTAAGTTTCCTGATATTCAAAATCCTATTGACGACAAAGTGACCATTCAAAATCAGGAATTACCAAGCAATGTGTGTTTTAAGTATCATCACACACTTGTTACTCAATTGTTAGTAAGTTGGAGAGATTGCACATTTATATAATACAGAGTATAAGTTGGAGAGGGATCAACTAGTAGAGTGCTTGCTCCAACAAGATATCCACAAAGTTAATGGGAATTTTTTACCGTAGAGCTATAAGGCCAACGTGTTATACATAAAACATAGAATATTGGACTACTAAAAAACATGTCAGTAAGATGGGTGCAGCAGAAATAAAAAAATATCGATATAATGTGTAGTAAGACTTTGGACCCCCTCTAATGGAGGGTGTAAGTTGGCCCGAATATTCTGAGATATAAAAAAAAAGACTTTGGGATAGAATTAGAAATGACAACTTCTACCAAATGGTAGAGGTAGCACCGACAAAAGATACGATGATAGAAAACAAACTAAAATGATTTGGACATGTATATCGGAGCTCGGTCAATACAATAGTTAAGATGAGTGACATGGTTCCGATCTATGTAGCATCGACACTCCAAAATGGTCGTCGTACCCATTTCTGACACTCGAGACACAGGAACACGTAGGGGACACATCAGGGACATGGGTGAAAACATATGTGGGACACGCCATGCGGCCTACCCGTATTTTTGTTCGGACACGTGAGAGACGCAGCTTGGACACATATACGACAGGCAGGGGTAAAAATGCAAAAAAAAAAATTAAATTCTTCGGGGGGTAAATGAGTCAGTTTAGCTCTTTTGGTTTTAAAGTGTAATAAATCTATTAAAACTTATACATCGATACACAAAAGTCGTCTCTCTCTCTCTCCCGCGCGCGCAAGAGAGAGACCACAATAGGCATGTTTCTCACATATACATATATATATATATATATATATGGGAAACCTTCCATGGACTCAATTCCTTACTCAATTCTTTACCAAGGCGTTTCATAGAATGCGTTGGGGGATTAACTGTCACCTACGAAGCACGGGTACTCCGAAAATGGTGCCGTACGAGTACCGGGTACTCCGTGGGTACGGGTACGGCAACGGGTACGGCTGGAAAGTACCCGGTACGGCAAAAAAGTACCCGGTACTTTTCACAAAATGGGTACGGGGTCGGTACGTTGGTGGGTACGGCTGTTGGTACGTTTGGGTTAGATTTTAATTTTTAAAATATTTTTGGTGACTAAATGTATAAAAATGCAAAATATTAAGGGTTTAAAGTGTATTTTAAATTATATTAACTTAAAAAACGTATTACTGTCGACACAAGTTTAGGTTTAGATTGTTTTGTTCTCCCGTAACCCGTTCGACTTAGTACCTTCGTCTCCAAGCGCCGCCTCCATCTCCAGGCGACCTCTATCGTCCAAGCACCGTTCGCTGGTCCTCTCCATCTCCAAGCACCGTGCGCCGTTCGCAGGCCCTTGCGCCGTTCGCTCACCCTCTACACTCGCCTTTGCGCCGTTCTCACAGTCGTCTCTCTCCAGTGAGAACTTCGGCATCAGCAAAGGTATACGAGCAAAGGTATACAAGTTCTATTATGCTATTATGCTTGCTGTTACTTCACTGTCCACTTTGATATTAACACTAGGAAATAAAGTTCTTCCTCAAGCATTATGTCCACATACAGCAGTTCATACTTCATGTTTTCTAGAGCAAATAATGAGGCATTCTGGGTATAACTACTAGAACCATGTTGGGCATTGGCAAGGATTGATGTGCTTGCACAAAACCTAATTTTTTATGTCTGGTCCATCTTTTTAAATGGTATTTGATAACAAAAATACTCTAAAACAAAGGAGAAGTTTTTTTTGTCTGGTCCATCTTTCTCTAATGAATACTCCAAAACAAACAAAAAATACTCCAAAAGAAAGGAGAAATTGTGGTTTGATGAATTACTTCCTAAAAATATAAAAAAATATTAAAAAATATTAAAAAATAGCGTCGTACCATAGCCGTACCCGTACCCTACTTTTTAAAGTTTTACCGTATGCCGTACCCGTACCCGTACCGCGTACCGGTACCCGTGCTTCGTAGACTGTCACGATCCAAACCGATCATAATGTTAAAATTAATAAAATATATGATCCTGTAAAAAATCAGCTCAATCAGATATTGATAAGTACTTGATCCAAACAGTTACATATAATGGAGTTCCTGTCAGGTTTTTTGTGCAACTGTTTGTATCAAACACTTATCGATATCCGATTGAGCTGATTTTTTGCAAGATCATATATTTTATTAATTTGAACATTATGATCGGTTTGGATCGTGACAGTTAAGCCCCCAACACATTATATGCAACTCCTTGGTAAGGAATTGAGTAAGTAATTGAGTCCATGGAAGGCCTCCCTATATATATATATATATATCAGTCGCGATCACTTGAAGGATCCCGCACAAAATTTCTGTGCGCGATTTTTTAATCTCGGACATTAAATTTAATCCAGCGGCCAATATCAGTCACTACCATGGTTGTC
>NMUG010008068.1:0-11801 GCA_002855965.1 Monotropa hypopitys | reverse complement strand
TTATCGTCGACCGATTAACCAAATCAGCCCACTTCATACCTATTAAAAACACGTACTCAATGGACCAGATGGCCACCACTTATGTTCGAGAAATCATCCGACTACATGGAACCCCCATATCTATCACTTCTGATCGAGACCCACGCTTTGTATCAAGATTTTGGAAAGCACTTCAAAAAGCCATGGGAACAGCACTCAATTACAGCACATCTTTTCACCCGCAGACAGATGGACAATTCGAGAGGACGATTCAAACTCTAGAGGACCTACTTCGAGCATGCACGCTGGAATTCCAAGGAAGCTGGGAGGAGCACCTACCATTAGTAGAGTTCGCATACAACAACGGCTATCAAGCAAGCATTGGGATGTCACCATTTAAAGGCTTGTACGGAAGAAGATGCAGATCACCGGTATGCTGGACAGAAGCTGGAGAAACAAAACTCACAGGACCAGAGATTGTGCAAGAAACCGCGTAGAAGATCAAGTTGATCCAGGAAAGATTGAAGACAGCCCAGGATCGACAAAAGAGCTATGCCGATATGCGACGAAGGGAACTCGAATTTCAAGAAGGCAACAAAGTTTTTCTGAAGGTATCACCCACAAAAGGCGTCATCAGATTTGGGAAGAGAGGGAAGCTGAATCCTCGCTACATCGGACCATTCGAAATCCTTGAAAGGATTGGCCCCATAGCTTATCGCCTAGCACTTACTCCAAAATTGGCCAACGTCCACAACGTCTTTCACGTATCGATGCTTCGTCAATATATCCCAGATCCGTCTCACGTATTGACCCAACCACCAATCCAGATCCAGGAAAATCTATCTTATAAAGAGCGATCAGTCAAAATCCTAGATCGACAGGAGAAGCAGCTCAGGAGCAAGACTATTCCACTAG
This sequence comes from Monotropa hypopitys, assembly GCA_002855965.1. Lineage (NCBI taxonomy): Eukaryota > Viridiplantae > Streptophyta > Magnoliopsida > Ericales > Ericaceae > Monotropa > Monotropa hypopitys. The sequence continues at coordinate 10,907 of NMUG010008068.1, read as the reverse complement.
TGAAAGTCTGGTGGGAAAACCAATCCGGCAATAAAGCTACTTGGGAAAAAGAGACCGATATGCGTCAGAAGTACCCGTAGTTGTTTACATAAGGAATATCCATAACGAATCTTTTCGCATCTATTAAAACCTAGTTTGAAGTTTGGGGACCAAACTCCTATAAGTTGGGGAGGATGTAAAACCCCGTCCCGAAGAAATTATCTATTTTTAAAGTTTCATCTCTCAAAATTCGATTTATAAACCTAAGGTTAGGGAGTCGGTAAGGGTATGGCCTGGCCGTAGAGCCCTTCGGCCCAGGACTAGGAGAACCCGAGCAGCCGCACTACTGCCGAGCATCTGGACTGTCGAGCAGTCAGGTGCCGAGCAGCCGAGCAGTCGGACTGCCGAGCACCCCATGCACCTAAGGCTAGACCTTCGGCACTTTCTATCCTTCGGGCATCCCACCCGTCGGCCAAGTCAGACAAAAAGGAAAGGACAAGACCCGACAAAAAGTACAAAGAATCTCTGCAAAAGCTGAATTTTCGAGATTTCCGCCAAAAGCTGTCACCGCCAGGAATCCCGCCGAAACGTTGTCGGGAATATCGGCCGGTCGGCTGACACCACAACCGGACAAACGGCGCGCGGCAAAAAGCTGCAGCTGCCAGGAAACCAGGAAGGCGCCGCCCACTGGTCGGCCAGAGCCCTTTTTGGCGCCAAACTACCCCCAACCCTCCAGCCTATAAATAAGGACCTCGAGACCCTTCAAACTTCACACCAACTCCTCCAGAGCATTCTTACTCTCTGTTTCTCTCTCTAGAAGTTGTTTCGACACTTCGCCGTTCGGCACTCCACCGTTCGGCCAGAACCACAAAGTCCTTACTTGTCCAATCATTCGGTCAAACCTTCCCATAGTGTCCGGCCAGCTCCTTGCCAAACACTCCCCGAGCAAAGGAAGCCTTCAGTAGTCCATCAGTCCAACCAAAACATCCTCCGGTCAAGACTTCAGCTCGGCAACCACCCAGGCCAGGAGCTCTCAAATAAAATCTTGACCCCCTTCGGTTCACCTTGTCATTTTCAGTTCGGCAAGTCTTTCGAAGGACTTAGCCGCACTGAAGGACGTCCCATTAGGCTCCTTATTAACTACTGCCGATGCATCCCAGAACTCTTATTCAGTTCGGCAGTAACACGAAGTGCGCGGCACTTAGCTATAATGAGACCAGTCATCCCTTTTAATCTCCGGCTGAGCCATTTTCAGTTCAGATAAACTGTTAAGACCACTCCTGCACACATCTGACCCTTCCCAGACCAACTGCCGATGTCCCACACTGCCGGAGCATAAGTGCTCGGCAAAAAGGACGGTCCGCCTTTTTATGCCTTAGTTTTTAGGCTCGGCTATGTCTTCAGTAGTTTGGACAGCTAGCCCTAAGACCATATGAATGCCTTAGCAATAATTTCGACCAGTCCTAGTACCCGAAGCCCTTGTCCCGCACTACCTGGGTCGCCTGTTCCTTCGGCAGCTCGGCAGAGGGACATTCCATCATTTAGAAGCCTTAGCTTCTTGAGCTCGGCTACACCTCCAACTGTACGGGCAGTTAGTCCTGAGACTTACCGACCACCTCAAAGGTCCTTTTTGACCAGTCTTATCAACCGAAACACTTTTCCCCGCACTGCCAAGGTTCGTCTGCCCTTTCGGCACCTCGGCAGGGAACCCTTCGGCAGAACACTCTTCAGACCAGTAACCCTCCAATAGCCATCAGTGGACTCTTGTCTGAGCACTGTTCGGCAGGAAGACCCGACCTTCGGCCACTTAGGCTTCGGCCAGAAGCTGAGCTTTGTCCATCAGTTCGGTCCGGCAGAGCAGTCGGCTAGAAATTAATAAATCTTATGTTTTGGCAGATTCAGGTCCAGCACCACCTTAGAAACCAAGTCAAGTAACCCTACCACTTTCAGGTAAATCTCTATATACCATGTTTACTCATATACTTTTAAGATGCTCATTTCTTTTGAAAATGTGTTATGAAAACCATTGTGTTATCACTTGTTTACGAAAAATGGAATGAAGCACCAACTCTCCTTTCTTATTACATGGATCAAATGGTCGTATCGGACGACAGGGATGTATAACTGGAATGGCGATGAAACAGAACAACATGATCAAATAGCCAAAGGCACAACCATCATATCACAAAATGATTCAAAGATTGAAGTGGCAAATGCACAAAAAATGCTAAGCAAGCCTACGGGCAAATGATGATGAAAATCCTACGGGCAGGATCCTAAGCGCAAAGACGCTAGTACCGCTCGGTGCGAGCGATGCCACTGGGGCAAGTGTGAGATCCCCTGTGATGCCACTGGGGCAAGTGTGAGATTCCCGGTGATGCCTCTGGGGCAGGTTTGAGTTCCCCGGAGATGACACTAATTGCAAGTTATTACCACAAAGAAAAGAGAAGTAACAATCATGCCAACGTATTGATCTATTTTACGATTTAGTACTGTCAATCCATGAAACTTGTGAAATGTTATATATTGATTCACCCTAGCTTTGGCTTATGCATTTTCTAAAACCCTTTTCAAGTAATCTTGAGAAGTAACTTTGGAGCAGCTTAGTTGTCTTACTTTTGTTTCCCTTTTGATGTAAAGGCCTTGAGCCTCCTCTATTGTAATCAATCAAGTATTTAGTGGAAAACTATGCACTATTCTGGATTGTTTATTCGCTTCCGCACTCTGCTATTGTTGTTGGATTCTTCAACTCTTTTATCTTAGGCCTTCGCGAGCTTGCTCGTTGGCCGGTCATGGATTCATCTCGGAAATGGGATGGGTAGTGACACAAACAACATGGCGAAATATGAAGCATGCATCGTGGGGTTGCAAATGGCCTTAAATTATGAAATTTCTAAATTGCAAGTATATGGCGATTCCGATTTGATCATACAACAAAACAATGAAACATTTCAGACCAGAGATCCAAAGCTGACTCCATATCACCAAAAAGTCAAAGAGCTTCGAGCCAAGTTTAAACAGATTGATTTCAAACATTTTCCCAGATCTGAAAATTCATTCGCAGATGCTCTAGCGACTCTTGTGGCAGCCATACATTTTTCAGACGAGGAAAAGATTTTCACCATATAAATTCAGCTCAGAGATTCGCCTGCCCATTGCGCTCTGATCGCTAATGAAAGAGATGGCCATCCATGGTACCACGACATTAAAACATTCATGCAAACTGGGGCATTCTCCCAAGCACCATAATCAATGATCAAAAGACCCTCAAAAGATTGGCAGGCCAATTTTTCTTGTATGACGAAGTGCTTTTCAAAAGATCTATACACGGTCCTTTACGTTGTGTAGATGCTTATATGGCAAATGAATTGATGACGGAAATACATGAAGGAACTTGTGGCCCGCACATGAGCGGTCACACCCTATCCAGAAAGATCTTGCGTACCAGATATTATTGGATGACAATGGAAGCCGATTGTATTAAATACGTCAAGAAGTGTCATAAATTACATATTTATGGGGACGTCTTACGAGCACCACCCAAAGAATTAAAAGTCATGGTCTCTTCTTGGCCATTCTCAACCTCGGGCATCGACGTTATCGGATCTATACACCCTAAAGCTTCGAATGGTAAACAATTCATTTTAGTCGCCATTGATTATTTCACTAAATGGGTGGAAGCTACTAGTTTTGTTCATGTAACGGAATGGGTCATAATGTGCTTTATCAGGAACAACCTTGTATGTCGTTACAGACTACTTGAGACGCTTGTAACCGACAATACGAAGAATCTCAACAGATCTCTCATGAAAAAACTTTGTGATCAGTTCAAAATCAATCATTAAAACTCAACTGTCTACCGCCCGCAGATGAATGGGGCAGTTGAAGCGGCAGAAAAAATGTCAAGAGGATCATTCAAAAAATGCTTGATATGCATCGTGATTGGTACGAGAAATTACCCTATGCACTCATGGATTACCGAACTACGGCTTGAACTTCCATAGGGGCAACTCTGTTCTCCCTAGTGTATGGCTATGAAGCCGTCCTTCCCTCCGAAATACAAATTCCATCACTCTAGGTCATGATGGAAATAGCTACAGATGATACTGAATGGATCAAAGCCCGGCATGATTAGTTGACAGTCATGGATGAAAAAAGACTTGCAATAGTCTATCATTCTCCATGTTACCAAAGGCGAATCTCCAAGAGTTTCAATAAGCATGTGTGATCGAGAATCTTTCAGCAAGGTGACTTGGTTTTAAAGCGAATCCTGCCAGTGAAAGAAGAGGCCAAAGGGAAGTTTGCCACCAACTATCAGGGACCATTCATCATTGCAAAGGTGCTATCTGGTGGAGCAATCATCTTGTCAGAAATGGATGGATAAGAATTTCCACAACCTCTTAACACCGATACGCTCAAGCTCTACTATGTTTGATTAGTAGTAGCTTCTATGTATCTTTCAATAATTCATTTTCAATTTCAGTAAAGACATTTTCTTTTTATCAATATTCTTGTATGATTTTGAGCAAAATAGCACTTCCATTTCTTCTTCTATACCACAAAAGATATCTTTCTTCTTTTCTCTAACTAATAAGCGATTAAAAAAAGGAAATTATCATCAAACTATATATATGATGATCCAAATAACCGCTTCCCCCTTTACGCAAAATAAAAAGGGGGAATTCTAAAAAAAATCTCTTCCTCTTCCTCACTCTGAAAAATTCTCAACTTCTCCTAACATGGAAGTGCTCTAAAAAATTGCTCAAAAATACTCAGATACTATATAAAAACGATTTGTCTTGCTAAAATTAGAAATCAATTATTTTCAAAAAAAAGAGAAAGAAAGAAAAATAAAAATACAATTTCGGTGTAGTCAAAACCTGAAAAAGGACTACAGCAAAAATAGAAAAACCAATATGGTCAAAACCCGAAAGGGGGCCATAGCAAAAAATGGGAATCAAAATCCAGTGTAGTCAAAACCTGAAAAGGAGCTACAGCAAAAATGGATAAATCCAGCATGGTCAAAACCCGAGAGGAGATTGTGGCAAAAAAGGAAAAAATAAAAAGCATCCGGCGTAACTATCAACTCGAAAAGGAGTTACGGCAAAAATGGAAAAGAAAAAGCAAAAACAAAAATTCAAAAGTCAGAAGGAAGCAAGTGCCACGATATATTACAGCAACAGTTGGGCCCAACTAGACATTATTAATCAGTATTTGGGAGATCCCTTTCCTTTGAAGATTCAGTTTAATTTGGTGAAGTGGTCTATCATTTCAGTGCTAAGATTATGAAATTATTTCCGGACAATAAAGGATGAACAAAGGATTTTTTCCTCTGACCATTCAGGTGAGGCCTTGTACATAAAATATTTTGTGGATTGAATGACATGAATTTTGTCTCCTCAATTATGCTTGGCAGGGAAATTTAAATGTTTATGAATGCTAATACTACTTACTTGATAAAAATTTCGAGTAGTAAAAATGCATGCATACGATAGAAATGCTAACAAATTTCACAAGCAAGAAAGAAAGACCAAACACAACATATAAATCAATGCAGGGCTCTCTGAGAAAAGTTAATTAGCAAATGCAGCAAAGCCTGACAGACTTCCTGGTAGCGGACGGTCATCATAACATCATTCTCAGTACCGGATCGATCCACATCCAATAAAATATGAAGCATCTGCAAAAGTGTCTGTAGATGAATCATGTCAGGATAACCACCTGGAAACAAACGGTTCAAAGAAGCAAAGCTAGTCCACAAATCTTATATATCCTGATGATGAACACTCCTTTCCCTAACTAAATTCTGGCGAGTGTCACGCAACCGAATACGCAAGCGCTCGACTTCAGAAACGGAACCATGAAAAGAGCTAGCCAAGGTGTCGAAATCAGACTACAAGGAGTCTCTCTGGTCATCTAATTCGCAGATCAAATCCTGCGATTCCCTCAAAACTCGATCAAAATCTAACAACTCACGAAGCAGTCTCCCAATCTCCTCTAGCTGAAACTCATGATCATTAGCTGCATGACTCAGAGAATTCTCCAGAGCAGTCACGATGCTAGTAGAGCTGGCAGAAGCTCTAACATCTGCAAGATACCGCTGCAAGCTACCTACAGTAGCCTCCATGTAAGATAACCACAAAGATAGATGATCCAGATTTCTGAGCAAAGAATCCCATTCTACGGTGATAGAGGAAACTTGCTGAATAGCCCAATCTCTCTCCTCAGTCATCTGAGTATGCTGGGAATAAGAACGCATCATCTAAAGGGTATAACTCGCAGTCTGTGATGCTAGAAAATATGACCATTGTGATAATGGGGACGAATCCGGATATGCAGGAAAAGTGGCAACATTGCCAGCATCATGAGCAATCTATTTTCTAATCCAATCCAAATAGGCATCAGAGATGCCAGTACTATCTCTAGTCTGAGTTGATGAGATCATGACCCGTTGGGTCCATAAAATAGATGACTCCGAAATCATCGAGTGCGCAAAATCACTCGTAAAATCAAAATGATACCTGCTGCTTGCAAAAAGAGATGATGAGACAGGCACATCCTGATAAAGACCAAACTGTCTAAGTATTCGGCTCCCAAAATATGGCACAATGCCATATAACCCAACTAATGGAAGAAATGAAAGTCCCAACCCATGAATGGTCACAGTATGATCCCTGACGCTAAATATGTCAATGTTCCAAACAATCATATCTGGCATAATGCTGTCTAAAGTTATAATCCACGCGTCCAAGCATTGAGGAATATGCAGCGAAGTCAAGTTCCGCTTAATCAAAAATGACAAAGGAATATCAAGAAACCATCTCGGATGTGAGGAATTGCACCGGAACAAGTGGGATATTAGCCAGATAAAGAGTAACTCAATGCCGCTGCAGATGCGAGAATCGTGAGATAGAAGATAAAGGGTCAGTCCTCTGAATGTTTCTGCCAAAATTGATGGGATTATCGACTACTCATCTATCACAGCATCCACGAAAAGATGACTTGCAAATCCAACTGCCCATCACAACGTGGAAAGAATAATCCTACCAGAAGAACAAAAGCAAAAGCATATATGCGCCGGCAAGAGCCTGCCTCTTTGTCAACCAATCAGGTAAAATCAGGCCCGCAGGGATCATAATAGGCTCTATCACCAAAGAGTCCCCACAAGAAATCTGGCCGGACAGTCGGGACTCCGTCAATCTTATCTACAATCAGTGAATACTTCTTTAGGCCCATCAATGCTGAAAAAGTAGTCCGAGCACTCCGTCCAGGGAAAATACAGGCCGCAGTCTCCAAAGAAGGCCTCATCCTCAGCGCAAAATGATATTCCTCCAAGGTAGAAGTCAGCTCGTGATATCCAAAGTAGAAAAGGCTCAGCATCGGGATCCAATATCTCACTAAAACAGCCGAAAAGTCTGGGGCAATGCAAATAGTCAAAAGATCAGCAATTCTACCAAATAATTGTTCAAACAAAGATCGCTCATCTAGGGCAAAAGACGCCCACTAAATCAACAAGAGCGCCAAAAAGGCTGGTGCAAATGACATCCTGGAGACGAAAAATGAAGCAACAGTATCCTTTTTAACATATATATCTACCTGTGCAAAACAAGAGAGAAAGGAAAATGTACATAAATAGAAAAGAACAGATACATATGTATTAAACATTAAAATGTAGTAAAAGGGGGGGTACTAAGTAAAGTACAGTCTAATATAAGAAGAAAAGTACAAGCTGTCTGGTACAAAAAAGAAAAACTCAAACAAAAAAATCTCTCTCTGATGCAGGTCTCAGATATCTCTGCTACGGCGGTCATCTTGGCTTCTTCGCCGCCTAGGTCTCCTATTAACTGAACCTCGTGGAGGATCCGGGGCATCCTGAAAGAAAAAGAAAATTCATTAAAAATAGGAAAAAGAGAGTAGATCTACATAAAATGAAGAAAATAGCAAAAAAAGAATAACACAAAAAACATATACCTGATCTTGTTGGGGCTGCTGGCCTGAAGGAGCTCCTATATCTCTCTCCACCCTCCATTGCTGAAAATCCTGGAAAAAACTGAGTTGGTCATCCTCTGCATCCGTCCGATGAAACTGGAAGTCGTGCCCTGTATCTCTCATTATCTGATAGAACCGATCCTGCTCTACACCGATCGAACGACCTCCTTGAACAGAGGTAGTAGTGGTAAAGCGGCCAATGGATATGCTCCGGAACCATGCAGCATAATCCCTCTCTACCATATATCTATCAATCTCGGTGATTCCCCCAGAATGAGACCATCCCTTCCCAACGGTAGCAGCAGATGTACAAGTCGGGATCCGTATCTCCCCCATCGTTTGGCGCCAATAGTTTTCGCCCATATACAACTCCCAAGAGGTAAAGAAATAGAATGTATATCTCCGAGAAGATAGTTATACCTCGAGAGCATATGTACCATCCTCTACTAAAACTCCAAAGGGCTGCTAGATGACCTGATCTGATGTGACCAACTCTAGTTAGGAATGAAGGGTCACAAAATCCAATAAATCCAGTGCACGGGGAGACAGACATGACCACTGTAAAGCTCTGGGAGTCAAATACTCCCGCCCAATAAACAAAGGACATCCAACATCAAAATGCTCAAAAGACCACCATAATAGAAAAGGCCAAAAACCAAGCTGTGTTGGAGCAGGACAGCTCACTCGCCTCTGCATGGCCTGAAGAAAGGTAACAAAGGTGAAAGAACCCCAATTGAAGCAGGTGCCATCGGCAAATCTACCATCCCAACGTACGAAGTCGGAAATAGAGAGCCATTGTTGCTCAGAAGGCATGACACTATCAGAAGCAGGAGTAGTCGACGACGGTGCTGGTATAAGTCCACATCCTCCACCTCTGTAGAATAGAAGTAGGGTCCACCCCTCAAAATAGATCCAGGAATCCGTAACCCGCTAAGCTCAATCCTATGGATCCCAAAAACTCTAGCAACATCCTCAACAGTACCCTCCATCCTCTAAACAGAGACTCCTCAAAATCGAAGACCCGTGATCACGGCCCACTCCAAGGAAGTGACACCAATCTCACAGTCACCTAAATGTAAGGTGTTGGTTTCACTAAACCAATGCTCTGCCAAGGCACCAACCAAAGAATGCTTCGTGCGAAATGGGGGGATAGACAGAAAGTCCCCAAAGCCCTGCTCAATCAAAAACTCGCGAAAAACAAGATGTGCCCGATTGCAGATCTCCACTGCCTGAAACCAAGCTCCCCTATATGGTCTGGTAGGAGGAATGATCTGGGCTCGTAGATACATCAAGGGATGTGATCGAAGTTGTGTCAACAAAGGCGTGTCAAAAACTATCGCGCTCTCTGCTCTAAGCTCCGGGACAATCATCGTGGCCCGCAATGAAGAACCAACACTGGCAGAAGTGAAAGTCTCGAAATATCCATGACGAGGTGCCGTCATATCACCAAAATCGCCCTCAGACTCATCAACATCAAGATCCAATAAGGGATCCTCTTCCTCTACATGCCACGAAGGTCCAGGCTCATCAGCAGGCTCTTTCCCTAATCTATGACAGGGAGGCATCCTACAAAAACCAATCCAAAAGAAATCATTCAGGTACGGATTTTTATTTTAAGATTCATAGTAATTCATTTATTGCTCGGATCTTCACTTTTAAAATTCATGGTAATTCATTTACCGCTCGGATTTTTATTTTAAGATTCGTAGTAATTCATTTACTGCTTGGATCTTCACTTTTAAAATTCGTGGTAATTCATTTGCCGCTCAGATTTTCATTTTAAGATTCGTAGTAATTCATTTACTCCTCGGACCTTCACATTTAAAATTCGTGGTGATTCATTTACCGCTCGGATTTTCGTTTTAAGGTTCGTAATAATTCATTTACTGCTCGGATCGTCACTTTTAAAATTCGTGATAATTCATTTACCGCTCGGATTTTCGTTTTAAGATTCGTAGTAATTCATTTACTGCTCGGATCTTCACTTTTAAAATTCGTGGTAATTCATTTACCGCTCGGATCTTCTCTTTAAGATTCATGGTAATTCATTTACAGCTCAGATTTTCGTTTTAAGATTCGTAGTAATTCATTTACTGTTCGGATCTTCACTTTTAAAATTCGTGGTAATTCATTTACTGCTCGGATTTTCATTTTAAGATTTGTAGTAATTCATTTACTGCTCGGATCTTCACTTTTAAAAATTCGTGGTAATTCATTTACCACTCGGATTTTCGTTTACGATTCGTAGTAATTCATTTACTGCTCAGATCTTCACTTTTAAAATTCGTGGTAATTCATTTACCACTCGGATTTTCATTTTAAGATTCGTAGTAATTCATTTATTGCTCGGATCATCATTTTTAAAATTCATAGTAATTCATTTACCACTTGGATTTTCATTTAAGGTTCGTAGTAATTCATTTGCTGCTCGGATCTTCACTTTTAAAATTCGTGGTAATTCATTTACTCCTCAGATTTTCGTTTTAAGATTCGTAGTAATTCATTTACTGCTCGGATCTTCACTTTTAAAATTCGTGGTAATTCATTTACCGCTCGGATTTTCATTAAAAATTCATAGTAATTCATTTACTGCTCAGATTTTCATTTAAAATTCGTCGTAATTCATTTACTGTTTGGATTTTTGTTTAAGATTTGTAGTAATTCATTTACTGCTCGGATCTTCACTTTTAAAATTTGTGGTAATTCATTTACCGCTCAAATTTTTGTTAAAAATTCGTAGTAATTCATTTACTGCTCGGATCTTCTCTTTAAAATTCGTAGTAATTCATTTACCGCTCAGATGATAAGGATATTTTTTCTAAAGAATTTTGGGGATTCTTAATAAGTTGTACGTATGGAATTCTAGAGGAATGGGAATTAAATGTATGAAGTTAGTAATTGAAACGTATCAATTTAAATTTTTCAGAGCATTAGTTGAA
>NMUG010008067.1:0-11801 GCA_002855965.1 Monotropa hypopitys | reverse complement strand
CTAGTGAAGATAATAGCTGAGAGAGGCTGCCATGATTTTGGGTTTCTATTCTCAGAAGAAAAGAGAGGGATTTCATGATTGGTTCATTGGTGATTTGGGGGATATGGGAAGCTGATTTGGTTTCCAAATTCACGGACAAAGATGGATAGGAGGATTTCCTTTGGCGAGGGGAAAGAGATACGGGGGATGCTGTATATTTTTTTGGTACTTCAGAAACTAAAAAACAAGGAAAAAACAACACAGCAATGAAACTTGACAAACTAAAACCATCCATCACAGCAGCCTAATTCCCAAGGCTTCTTCTCTCAACAGAATCTTGATGTCTTGTGGTGGTTCCTCTAGGATTGAAAAATCTTCCTTATGCTCGGCTCCGAAATGTGCTAGAAAGTCAGCACAACAATTGGCTTCCCTAAAAATGTGTCTCACGGAAGTGTTTGTCCCTTTTACCAAATGCTTGATGTTAGCGACTAGGTTTCTGTTTGCATTTTGATCGCCGATATCTTCATTGATCGTATTGAATGCCTCCATCAAATTGGTCTCGAGAGTTGTATCCACATACCCTTTACTGAGAATAATGGTAAGTCCCTTATAGATTCCCCAAAGCTCGGCCTCTAAGCAACTATTTCCATCGAGCATGCCAAAAAATCCTAAAATCCACTTGCCATTGTCGTCACGCAATATTCCACCAAACCCAGCTTTTCCTTTTGTGATGTTCCAACAGCCATCCACATTCATTTTGACTCCCCCTGCAAAAGGAAAAGTCCACTTGGTATTCATTGATCTCTCAAAGTGTGGTGATAAAATTGAATTGAAAGCATTTGCTATTTGGTTTGAGTAATTTGAAATGTTTTTGATACTTTGTTCTAAGTCAGATTCACAATTTTGAAACACCTTCCTGTTTCTGTCTTTCCAAATTTTCCAAAGACAAACTGTGAACAAACAGCTCTGCATTGAAATCAATCCCGAATTATGGTTTTTCTCTCTCAAGTTTAGCATTAGCCACTCCACAGTAGGGCATAGCGCAATTGGAGTTTTCCATCTTGTTATGGGCATTCTTTGCCAAATCTGCATGGATTTTGGGCATTCCCTAAAAAGATGGGTAATGTCCTCCTTCGGGCATTCACAGCGTGGGCAGTTATCATATTGAGATATGCCACGCTGGGCTCTCAAAACATTGGTGGGGAGCCTATCATGTAACAATATCCATAAAAAAACCTTTAAGTTTTGTGGAATTTTCAACTTCCAAATCCACTTCCAATCAATGTCCATATCATCCGATTCTGAAATAGATTTATAGGCAGAAGCAATAGAAAAAATACCTGATGAGCTCATGCCCCAATTGTAACACCCCGTATTTTTAAGTAAAATATTTCCAACATATGTTTTTTGAGATACAGTAAACACAAACACTGGTGAGTTAATGGTTACTATACAGCAGCATTGCAGTTGAAGTTCTCATTACATTATTCTTGTTACAATATACAAAACTAAAAGAGTACAAGGAAAGAAAGTACAATTGCTACTACTCACTATAACTGTAAAGGAAAGTACAACTACAACAGTACTACAACCTGAACATTGAAAAGAGGTACGAAGGTAGAATGGAGAACCCAGGCTGCAGCTCCAAGAGAACCGGCTGCCAGCTCAATCTCCGAGTCCACCTGCACAAGAAATCCTGCAACACAAACCTGGAAAAGAAAGAGAAAGGAGGGCCTGAGCAAACCACGGCTCAGTGAGGTAACAACTAATGACTACAAAGCATGCACGAGCGCATGCAAACCTAAGTGCCACAAAACAAGGGTAAGTAAAGTCAAGGAGAGGCACAACACATGCACACACGCACACACCCAAGTAAAGTGAGACTAAGAGTATCTCCAAGGTCATACGAGTAGAGTGTCACCCAAACCACAATCGACGTCCCCAACGGAAAGGTCATCACTAAAGAACTCTACTAAAGAATACGCGGACCTCGTCACTCAATCTCACCTATTCTCAATCCAACCCACGGACATGACACAACCAACACCTACAATCACTTGCTAGGAACCCAACATCAAATCCTCTCATCGTCACCTCATTCCCATGTTATTAGTAAGGTTTTGGATTCACAAGATTATAGTTGATATTGAATATTGGAGTTACACATTTTATTATTTTCCCACCTTGGCTCACCCAAGGGGCACAACAACATTACCGTCACAAGGTTAACATTTTGTTCCAATATTCATTTCCGGTTGACTCCTTACCAAGCGAGTCTCCAACCTCCCCTAGATAAGGGCGAGTAAAATCACATGTGTTAAGGTTTTTCCAGGATCCCGCCTGCTAGCGTATCTAGTATATTCCGAGACTTTCGGGAACTCGTATCTCCCACCTATGGCCAAAGGATCTTATTCCTAGATCATCACCCGTCAATGATATCTAGTGATTCCGCGACTTTGGGAACGCGTATCTCCCACTTAACACGATACGAGGACTTGGGCAAAACCATCCAAGTCAATCCCACATTACACTTCTTCATTTCATTGGTGAGTTTTGGTGAATGATTGAAGATGGGCTAAGGGTGGTCCTCGTAGAATCCATTCCTCGTATTGGGAATTCATTTCATTCATTGGGTACTTTTCATTGTGGGTCAATTCATCGTTTTCCCATGTTTCCACGATCCCCTCAAAGGTAAGGTCCATGACCAATTTCCAACGTTCTGTCATCACAACACCAAGGGGATACACACCAACCACACCACAACATCGCGAGTACCCAAAAAACCACAACACCCACTTACCCTAAAGAATTTCCTTGACCAATCCCAACTAGCTACAAGGTTCACCTCAATCGACAACAAGGGGGGAGATCCCAATTTCACCACAACTCACACTCTTGCGATACCATAAGGACCCGAGTAAGTCAAACACCTTACTAAGCAATCATCTCAACACTTCAACACGATCGACGCACCCAAATTCCACCTCAAAGCCCATTCGGCATTTCATCGAACACTTGGCGCCTATACAATTCTAAGAGCAATCCTCAACACACAAGTTGTTCTCTCCAACCCAATACCACTCCAAGGTTGATACAATTTCCCGAGGCTAACCCGATGCCAACAAATCGAATGATACACGATACGACTACGTACGATGGAAAAGTGAACAACAAGGCTACGAACAATAAAATGGAATACACACACACACACACACGCTAAGTAGTAGTTAAGAGTTACCCACCTGAGCGTCGTCGGAAAATTCGCCTGAGAGGTCGCTGGAAAACGTCCACCGTACCACCGTGCTCTAAACCCGTCACTGCGAAGCTCTCGTCGCAACCTACAAGGTTCCACCATTAGAAAATGGAGGAGAGTAACTATAGGAGCACGAGCTAGAGGAGGAGAGAGAGACTTACCATTCGAGGACAATCCGTGCACATCACCGCGGAGAGGAGAGCGAGGGAAGCGACATTAAACCTTCGCGTTTTCACCGGAACTCAATGGTTTGAGAGGGATGGAGGAGAGAAGGTAGAGAGAATGGGAGATGGAGGTAGAGAGAGTCTAGGGCTTCAAAATAAGGAAGAATACCCCATATTCTCGGACCCAATGATATATATAGGACCCCCACCTTAATTTACCAAAAAGCCCCTCATTAAACCTGAAAAACAGCTTTTCTAGCCTTCATGACCGGTCGACGGGATTTGGCCCGACCGGTCGAGCTTCATTCGAACAGCTCTCTGCTGAGCTACGACCGGTCGACGTAGTACACGTGTACCGGTCCACACGGCCAAATTTTCACTGAATTGAAATGTTGATTCTTCCGAGAGTATTTTGGTTCTAACTTCTTCGTCCGAACTCTGATTGAGACGATTCAAGTTGAGTTGGAATCGTAATCAAATTATCTACGACTTTCATGAATGAAAATTTTTGATTTGGAGAACGAATCAAATCGATGGATTTAAACGCGATTAAAGATTTTCGATTTATTAAAACGCATGGAAATTAATTAAAATTTCCGGAGTGTGACAAATGGGGCCTGTCTTCTTTGTCTCCATATTTGGAGATGTGTATGCTAGCAATAGAGTTTAAAGACTGTTCCGAAATTAGATTAGCGATATGATTTAAGCACCAGTCCCCATTTGTGTTTAACAAGCTGTCCACTCTATCAATGGAATTAACATGCGGACCTGGGTGTGATTGGCACAACGGTTTAGTGCCGCACCACCAATCAGTCCATATTCGTATTCTATTCCCATTACCCACTGACCATTTAATACCTCTAGAGAGTAATGGTCTAGTTTTTAAGATTGCTTTCCATAGGGGAGAACAATTTTTCTTCACGTTAGCTTCCAAGAGCTGCTGGTTATTTAGGTATTTGTTAGTTAAGATGGTTGCCCAAAGATTTGCATTTCCAGAAAGTAGTTTTCACCCTAGCTTTGAAAGAAAGCTTGATTTTGAAATCTCATTTGTTTTATGCCTAACCCTCCTCTGTCCCTACTATTGAAAACTGAATTCCAACTCAAAAGGTGCAATTTTTTATTTGTTTCACTTGTTCCCCGCAAAAAATCCCTATTAAGCTTGTCAATTTTGTTGTAGACACTAACAGGAATTTCCACCGCTTGCATTAAGTGGTTAGGAGCAGCAGATGTCATCGATCGAATAAGTGTGGCTCTACCAACAATTGATAAATTCCTTGCTTTCCAACCAGATAATTTATTTTGAATTTTTTCCACGATGTGGTTGAAATGGTTCTTACTAACTCTGTTCTGGAATAAGGGGATGCCGATGTATTTACCCAGATCATTAGTTAGAGTGATCCCACTGTATGTGCTAAGATTGTTTTGGTCAGATAAATTGACGTTCGGGGAGATACAATTTAGACTTAACAAAATTTATATTTTGGCCCGAGATATCGCAAAAGTGTTTCAAAACAGTGAGAATATTTCTACAATTTGAAATAGTCGCATTACCAAATAACATCAGGTCATCAGGATAGAATAGATGCGATATAGCAGGGCCACCTCTAGTTAAATTGATGCCTTTCTAAAGACCTAGTGAAGTGCTAAAATTGATCAATGCGGACAATCTTTCCATGCATATTACAAAAATATATGGCGATAGGGGATCCCCTTGCCGAATACCTCTACCGGGATTGAAAGAGGGTAAGGGTTCCCCATTCCAAAGTACAACTGTTTTAAAATTAGTTAAGCAATCCATGATTAAAGAAATCAGCAATTGATCAAAATTGAAGTAGTTTAGTGAGTCCCTTATGAACTCCTACGAGATTTGATCATACGCTTTTTCCAAATCAATTTTAAATATCATATCTCTTTTTTCATTTCTTCCTGCGAATGGAATGGATAATTTCTTGAGTTATAATGGCGTTGTCAGTTGTAGTTCTACCCGGGATAAAACTAGATTGTGTTAGGCTAACAATCTTACTAAGCAAAGGTCTGACTCTAGCTACAATGATCTTGGTGATGGCCTTATAAATAACATTACATAGACTTATAGGCCTAAATTGATTAATCATGATCAGGTTATCGCATTTAGGAATAAGTGCAATGTAAGTGTTGTTCAACTCATGAGGAATAGAGCTAGTACTCAAACAGTTCTTAATGCACTTTATAACGTCATTCCCAACGATATTCCAACATTTTTGGTAGAATATAGCCTGGAACCCATTAGGGCCAGGCGCTTTAAACGCCTTCATGCTTTTAAACATCTCCCAGATTTCAGAGTTTGATGGGGGCTTAGTGATAATGACATTATCCTCCTGGGATAGGGAAACGTGTGGAATGTCATTCATGTATGAAGTCTTGAAAAAAGGGCAGTGAGAATAAAGAGTGGTGAAATGTTTTAGAACTAAATCCTTCAGAAGTTTCGGGTCTTCAACCCAATTCCCATCTTCCCCCTTAAGCATGTAAATGTTGTTCTTCTTCCTTCTAATAACCGTGGAGAGATGGAAGAATCGAGTATTACTTTCCCCTAGTGTAATCCACTTGATTCGCGATTTCTGAAACCAAAGAGTCTCCTCTTGAGTAAGGACAACATTATACTCATTTGTGAGGGAATTCTCTAAGGATTGAAGGTTGTGGTTTGTTGAGTAATCAAAGGATTTTTGAATTCCTTCAATTCTAGCAAGGAGGAGACATTTTCTGCGAAATATATTGCCAAAAACATCCCTGTTCCAGCTCTTGCAGGCCTTAAAAACATTGTCCAGTCTATCACTAATACTGTGGCCAGCCCAATTGTCACTAATAACATTAAAAAGTGATGGTTCATGCAGCCAGGCTGCCTCAAATCTAAAAGGATGATGTTTTGGAGTAAGAGAAGTAGCTCCAAAAACCTGAATTAGAAGAGGCGAATGATCAGAGTAGGTTCTGGGAAGGGTACAACACATACCTTTCAGAAAGGATGCGCGCCAAGTAGAGTTGCACATAGCCCTGTCGATCCATTTCTGGACATTGGCTAGCCCCTGTCTGTTATTGGACCAAGTGTATTTCGGCCCCTAAGCATTGAGGTCGATAAGCTTACATTTACTGATATGATTAGAGAAGGCTCTGATTCGATGGTGGTCCGAATCAGAAATTTTGCCCCACTTTTCCCCGTAGCTAGCAATATCATTCATGTCACCAGCAATGAGCCATGCTTTACTCATGTTATCCGCCATGGATTCAAGATCATTCCAAAGGAACTCGCGATTCCTAGGATTGGGACTAGCATATAATGCTAAAAAAATCCAGTCGTCATACCCATCCCTATAGATCGTCATATGGATAGCTTGGCTGGTAATTGTTGTTGCCTTGATCGTGACCCGGATGGGGTCCCAAATAAGCCGAATACTACCAGTTCTCCCTATCGAGTCCACGAAAGAGGAGACTATGAGGCCAAGCTTGTTAAAGAAACATCCCATAGCACTGATATTGATTTTTGTTTCCATAAGAACCACCACATCTGGTTTGTGGGTCTCAATGATGGCGTTAAAGTTACGCCTGAAATTTGGGTTGCATGTCCCTCTACAGTTCCAAACCAATATATCGAACGATGACATGAAAAGATCAAGAAGTGGGTAAATAACTAGTGACTCCCTAAGGATTCTGGAGACCCTCCCTCTGTCAATCTCCAACGGATTCATTGATCCCGTCATAAGACGATGGATCTTTTCCCCGTCCACGTTGATCCTGTTCAGGGCAATCTCTATCTGTGCTTTCTCTATCCACCATGCGAACTCTGTTAGGAGAACAACTTCTGTACCTGGATTTATCTCTCTCCTCACTATCCGATCTGAGATCTAGACTTTCTGTAGTTCTAGCAAGCTCATGGTAGGTAGTGAATGGGGGAACTGCAGTTGCAGGGGTATCATTGTTAACTCTTTCTAAGGAACGAGGGGATTTCACACTAGAAATTGTATTTGACGAATGAGTGGCTTGGGTATTAGGTTTATGGATATTATTCACACTTGGGCCTGATGGGGCCTCATAAACCATCGTTTGTTTTCCTTTGGGGTTTTGGACCATTGGGGCCCCACAATGAGAGTTGTTGGGTCTGGACGAAGTAGTATTAGATATATTATAATGGTGAGGAACAGTAACGTGAGTGGGCCTCTCGTTTCTAGAATATAAATTTATATCCATTAGCGTATTGTTAGTACTGTCTTCCTGCCCCAGTTGATTTGCCTTTGGGCCCTCTGTACTAAAATTAGAATTAAGAGAGGTATGCTTATCTTGGACATTTTTGCGATTTGTACATGTGCTCCTTCGGTTTTTGTAGGTAACCAACATCCATTCCCCATAGCCCATTTTCTTATCATTGTTATCCAATGGAAGCCCATTGACACTGATGGGATTGGAGCCCAGATTCCTAGGGTTAGCAGCGGGGGCATCTTCATCGTTGTTCGTCAACGTCGTCGTCAGTTGGTCACACTGGCTTTTCCGGTGACCTACCCTACCACAAGAGAAGAAAATCGTGTGAACGTGTTCGTATTCAATAAAGTAATCATGTTTACCTATGGCGATTGAGGATTTTAAAGGCTTGCTAAGGTCCAACTCGACACAAACTCTTGCAAAACTAGCTCTAATGGACCTTTCAGTTTTATTATCGATGATCAACGGTTTACCCAGAGAGCTGGCAATTTTCGTTATAATTCCTTTGTCGTAGTACTCAATTGGTAGGTGCCGGAACCTTAGCCAAACCGTCGTGTTAATTGCAGTCGCCTTGTCCGCCTTGAAGTCTGGCTACCATTTCTTGACTGTGAGATAGTGGTCTTGTATAATCCAAGGCCCCCAGTGTAAACTTTGTTGTAATCTCCCCTGGATTCGAAATGACTCAAATAGAATCCCAGCCCTAAATCAGTAGGGATGAAAGAGCCTTCCAGGTTTCAAATGCGAGTTAGACGGTCCATGAAAATCTTGAAACCAATACTTTTCCCTAGTAGTTTTATGATCAAACAACCTTTGTAGTTCTGCCTAATCCGATGCAAATCTTCCATGGAAAGGTCAATTTTGATTTTTGAAAAAGTCTTTGTAAGAGTCTCCTCCAAAGGCATTTCCTCAAAAATCTCGTCTGGAAGCTCCTCGTTTCTTTTAATCAGGGCTTCCTCTCCTGGAGTTTTTCCTCCAATAACTGCGTCTTTGAATGAAAGTGTTGTTGGGTTAACACACATTTCGGCGTCATTGACATTCTCATGAGGAGGATGGTAAATGGATTCAGATTCCATAAGCATGACCATTGTTGGAGAACAGGAGTCTACCACTCTAACCTTCTTCTTGCTACACTCGAGGTGATCAACTTCTTCCTCAAAAAGATTAGGGTTTGCCCCACTGCTCTCAAACATAGAGAGAGAAACTTCAAAGTGCTGTATATATAGAAGAGTTTGGGGAACAAAAGAGAGTGTCTCTCCCTCCTGCTGGGAAGGTAACAGAAGGGGGCCGAGAGAACACAACACACAGTGAGAGACATAGACGGAGGCAAAACGCGGTAGAGGGAGAAGAGGTAGCGTAGGGTTCCGAGTTTTGGGTTTCGTTTCTCCTTCAACATACACGGACGATACACAATATGTAGCTGTGGTAAGAGTTTGATTTCTGATTTGTTGATTTTCTGGGTTGCGAATTGCACGCAGTAGGTAGTTGAGGGTTTCGATTTTGATTTCGTTTGATCATTTTTTAAACGGATGCAATACATATAGTGGATTCTACATCATTCATGAGTAAGTTTAGAATTCGAAAATACATGAAGTAGAGCAAAGTTTGGGGGTTTCTGGGTTCTTAGGTTTTTAATTCAATTCAGTAGTGATGGATCTTTATTTTTACTATAGGAGTAGATAGGGGATTCCATATACACACAGTAGAGTAGGAGGGATTCACACAGTAAGGTTAGAGAAATTGAAGTTATGATAGTTGTGTTTTCTAATTTTTTCTGGTTATGTGTGGTATTGTGTAAGATGATTGTGCGAATATTAAATCCATCAAAACTGCACAAACCGATCTTCTTAAACCGTAACCAAACCGATCCGTCCAAATAATACTAATGGACGGTTAGCGGATGGAATAAATGGCAATCCTCCACGAGCAGATCGGATTGAAAACCGATCCAATCTGCCCAAAACCAATCCGTGGGCAACCCTAACTGTTATGCTTCTCTCGATCTTGTTGTCTCATGCTACAGTTGGTGCTCATGGTTTCTAGGCACAAAACACATACACAAAAAACTCCATAAAAGCTAACTTGATAAACGTTTTTTGGGTGGGGGGAATAAAAAAAATAAACATTTTGACATGGTATGTTTTGATGATGTCATTATTCTTGTGGGTCTTGATTATTATTTTACCTAATTGACATATTGCTTGCCTTGATGATTTAATTTATGACCATCCATGTTTACAAAATCCTTTCAAGTGTCTTATGTTGAAGTATCTCAGCTAGCAATTCATTAAGCATTATGGCCTCTTTAAGAAATGGATTAATCCTGCCTTTGTTAAACACAATGCAATGTTACAACATTAAGACCAATTTCAGGAAAACATTGGACTGGTTATGCTTGGCTTTCACCGGACTTAACACCAGTCTTGGCACCGGGCCAGACACCGGTTCCACCGGTGTCCACGCCGGTCTTGTCACCAATCTGTGATAGACGTTTGCTGATGGGTTGTCGAATGGTTTATTTTGTATCAAATACCTTAAAATTGGTTTATAAAATTTATATAACGTGAAGTATATTGGGTATTAGGTTGCTTCTCTTCAAAAATCATTGGGATTGTTAATTAATTTTGACCAATTGGATTTGTTTGTGATCTTCCTGGTCTGTCTCTACTTTTGTTTTCTCTGACATTGTTGTGCCATGTATCAGTAACGTTAACAGACTGTAGAATTTTGATCAGAATCTCTTTTTGACCCCCAACTTTGATGTCTTGTCAACTTGTACCATTCTATTTTTTTTTTGAATTTCATTGTTTCCCGTTGGCATCAGTGTGAAACATGTTCGTGTAAAATGTGCTTAATCATTTAATTAAGTTTATTTAAGTGAAGTTAAAAGATTAATACTTGAATATAAAATATCTAAAAATATTGTTGGATGGAATAAATATTCAAGGTAATTTTATAAACTCAAGTAAATTAATAAGAATTTATTTGGAAATTAATCGAAAATTTTTGGTGTTAAAATAAGTAAATAAAGGTAAAATGTAGGAGGTGATACATACAAATCGTATACATATCTGCATGCATCAAGGTGTCAACAAGATCAAATACAAGTGTTGATCGAACTTGTGTGTGTCAAAAATGTAGGGTATGTGTCGATTTAGGTGTGTGTGTGGTAGCCAAGCAGGTTGTTCCATGACTTCTCATTGGTTTGAATAGTTGAACATGTGATAGTTATCGGAAGCCATGGTTGTTCAGTATCTTTTTTTAGTAAACAAAAACAAAAAGAAATAAAATAAAATGGATATATATGGTGGAAAAAATAAAACATCTAAATTAGCAAAAGATTGACTCTAAACTCAAATTCCCTGGCAACGACACCAAAATGCTCGACGGTTTTTGTTGTCATGTCAAAAATCCTTCCCCAAGCGTAGGAAAATGAGTCGTGCAAGCACAATACCTGGTAAGACTGGGGTCGAGTCCACGAGGAGGCTTAGTGATTGCAAAAATAATGGTAAATCAATAAATTGTTGGCGGTAGGATGCTAGCCTTGGAGGTTTACGGTTGAATTATTTGTTTTAAGAAAGAAATTGATACGGTTGTTGGATAAAAATAAGATTGAACTAAAAAGACTTAGGTTAGGGTTTCACACCATTTATGATTCATAATATCCTAGCATTCTCTATTGAGCCAAATCAAGGGTATTCATGTACAATAGAAATTGCCACTGAACAGTTACCAAAATACCTTGTATTTCATGATCTAAGAACCATGGGTGCCAAGGTTCGTTGTCTATCTATATGCAAAAAACATAAATCTATAGGATTCTATAGAAGAAGGGATTTCTTTGTATGAATCTCCCTTTTTATCAAAATTGATACATGAGAACGCTGAATATTATGAATCACGAAGTTGGCATCACCCCAGTCGTGCGAAAACATACTACTTGTTGTCCCTTAATATTTTGATGATGATTTTAATTGAATTATTATATGCACTCAATTTAATTTTATAAATGATTATTGTTTATTATCATTTTAAGTGATGATTTTAATTGTCAATCATTCTAAATGAATAATTCATCTCATTAATTATTTCAATGATAAATCAAATTGATTAATTAAATTCATGATACTCATGCTTAATTGTAAAATTAATCTTGTGATTAATTTTTGTTATATCTTGAA
>NMUG010008066.1:0-11802 GCA_002855965.1 Monotropa hypopitys | reverse complement strand
GCTCTCCTCCATTTTCTAATGGTGAAACCTTATAGGTTGCGACGAGGGCTACGCGTTGATGGGTTCGGACCGTGTGGACATTCTCCGGTGAACTTTTCCGGCGACTCTCCGGTGGGTAACTTTTAACTCCTACCTAGTATGCGTGGGTGTGCGTAATTCTATTCATTGTTTCATTGATTATCGATCGTTAACTCCCTATGCAAATTCGTATTGTTTGTAGTTCAATTTATTGGCGTCGAGTATGTAATTGCGTTGTTATCATTCGATTGATTGGTGTTGGTTGACTTAGGAGAATTATGTTGACGACTGGAATGATCTTGAGGTGGAGAGGATAACTTGTGTGTCGTGGATTATCCTTAGTGTGGCATAGGCACCAAGCATTCGATGAAATGTCCGAATGGGTTTGAGGTGGAATTTGGGTGTGTTGACCGTGTAGGATTATTGTGATGGTCGTCTAGTGACGTGTTCGATACACTTGGGTCCTTACGAGATCGTGAGAGAGTGATTTGTGAAAAAATTTGGACTTATCCCCCTTGTTGTTAATTATGATGAATCTTCTACCTAGTTGAGTGTGGTCGTGGAAATCCTTTGGGTGAACGTGTGTCGTGACTTCATTGGGTACTAACATTATTGTGGTGTGATGGACACGAGTTCCCTTGGTGTCGTGACGATGGGAAATCGGAAGCGTGTGTTGGGCTTTACCTTGAGGGGATTATGGAATCACGGAAATTGAATGAGTTATTCTACAATGAAGGGTACCTAATGAATGTAATGAATTCCCAATACGAGGGATGGATCCTACGAGGACCACCCTTAGCCAATCTTCAATTATTCACCAAAACTCACTAACGGAACAAGGAAGTGTAATGTGTGGTTTGACTTGGATGGTTTTGCCCAAGTCCGTTTGTCGTGTTAAGTGGGAGATACGCGTTCCCTTGAAGTCGTGGAATCATTAGATATCATTGACGGGTGATGATCTAGGAATAAGATCCTTTGTCCATAGGTGGAAGATACGAGTTCCCGAAAGTCTCAGAATATACCGGATACGCTGGCAGGCGGGATCCTGGAACAAATCTTAACACATGTGGTTTACTCGCCCTTGTCTAGAGGAGATTGGAGACTCGCTTGTATAGGAGTCGACCGGAAATTATTTGGAGACTCGCTTGTGTAGGAGTCGACCGGAAATGAATATTGGAATAAAACGATAACCTTGTGATGGTAATTCGGTTGCGCCCCCTTGGGTGAGCCAAGGTGGAAAAATGATGAAATGTGTAATCCAATATTCAATATCAACTCAATCATGTGAATCCTAAATGTTACCAAGGAATGTGGGAATGATGGGAAATGATGAGAGGACTTGACGTTGAGTTCCTTGCGAGTGATTGTAGGTGTTGGTCGTGTCTTGACCGGGGTTTGGGCTGAGGGTATGTGTGATTGAGTATCGAGGTTCACGTGTCCCTTAGTAGAGTTCACTTGTGATGGTGTTTACGTTGGAGACGTAGGTTGGTTCGGGTGACACTCTACTTGTATGACTTCGGGGGTACTCTTAGTCTCACGTTGCTTGGGTGTGTGCGTGTGTTGTGCCTTCTCCTTGACTTGTTACCTTTACTTTGTGGCACATAGGGTCGCATGCGCTCGTGCATACTTTGTAGTCGTTAGTTGATACCGCACTGAGCCGTGTTTTGCCCAGACCCTCCTTTCTCTCCCTTTTCCAGGATCGTACTGCAGGGTTTCTCTTGCAGGGTGACTTGGAGCTTGTACTGGCAGCTGGTTCCTTTGGAGCTGCAGTCCTGGCTCTCCTTGTGCTGTTGTACTCACTTTTCAGCTTTCAGGTTGTTGTACGGTTGTAGTTGTACTTTCTCTTTACAGTTTATAGCGAGTAGTTCGATTGTACTTCCTTTCTTGTACTCTTTCAGTTTGTACATTGTATCAAGATTAATGTAATGAGAACTTCAACTGCAATGCTGTTGTATAGTAACTATTAACTCCCCGATGCTGTGTTTATTGTATTTCAAAAAAAAAATGTTGGAAATGATTTACTTAAAAACACGGGGTGTTACAGTTGGTATCAGAGCCAGGTTTGAATACCTTCGGACCGTGGGGAGACACCTAGTCTCCATGGGTTCCTAGTTTCATTACAATTCATATAATCACTCTCGTGTGCCTTGGAGCACCGTTGGCCTTGGGTTTGCTTCCTTAGAGTTGCTTGTGTGGTTTCGACTTCTTTTTGGATTGTTGAGTATCCTTAGATTGTTGGGAGATGTGTGTTATTCTTCTACGTGAAGCTAGAGATGTGTTAGCGGTTGTGTGCTTGGGTGCCTAGCTTCCTTGAGATTTATGGTATAGCTTCCATTGTTCAGTCGATTGAGAATCTCCTTGTGAATGTATAGTGGAGATTGTGATTTGTGGTGAGATATGAGGTCTTGAGACTTGTTGTCTTTTTGTCTTGAGGCACAAATTCTTGGTTGTCTTGTGGATTTCGTAAGTTTTGTTGAGTTTTAGAACTCTCCCTTTGTGAATGTGTAGTGGAAATTTTTGACTTTGGAAGAATGATGTTTTTTAGGCTTGTTGGTTTTCCTGTTTTGAGGCATAAGTTTGGTCTCGTCGTGTGGTTGTGTGATTTGTTAAGGCTTCCGTTTGGGCATCTTCGGGTAAAATGAGGATTGTTCTTCCTATTCCTATTGCGGTTTGGCTTTGTGTTCCCAAATTCTCGTGTGATTTGATGTTGGTGACCATTTTGGATCCTTTGCCTCTTCAGAACATCTACACGTTTTTATGAGTTGTATTCATTTTTTTCCATCGCAATGTGATTATTCTCTTGTAGTGACGTTGATTGTTCTTTGTGCCAGTGTTTCAATGGCTCCTAAGCGTGTGGTGAATCGGAATCGTCGTGGTATCTCTACTCCTGGAGTTGTTCTTGGAGATGGAATTCAATTTCAGTTCGATCAGTTGGTCGAGAGTTTGGAAGCAGCCATTATCGCGTGTGGTCGCGAGTCGGGTTCGTTGTTGGCTAACGAGAGAAATCGGTCTTCGCAGATGGTTAGAGATTTTCTTCATTTTAATCCTCTTCAGTTTGATGGTTCCGGAGATCCATTGAAGGCAAATCATTGGCTTGTTGAGATTCACAAACTCTTAGATGCATTAGAAATTGTTGAAGACTCTGTTCGAGTGTCCTTAGCGACTTTTCAATTGATCAGTGAAGTAGGTGTGTGGTGGGATTCATTGATGCAAAGTGATGGAGCACCGAGTTCCTCTTCTTCGAAAGGAATGTCTTGGGTTCAGTTTGAGGCTGTGTTTGATGCACAATATTTTCTCGATTCTTGTCATGAGGCGATGGGTCTACAGTTTGAGAAGTTGACGCAAGGTGATATGACGGTCACTCAGTATGACTCTAAATTCCATTCCTTGTCGCGTTTCGCATTAGAGTTGGTTCGATCAGAAAGTCACAAGTGTAGAAGATTTGAAAGAGGTTTGCATCCCTCGATTCAACCGTTTGTTGTATGTCAGCACATTCAGAGTTTTGCATCCTTGCTAGAGAGTGCTAAGGCAGTGGAGTTGTGCCTTAGTCAATTGAAGACGACACCTAGAGTTGAGTCTCCTCCTTGCGTGGCTTGTAAGAGCTCGGATTCATCCGAGAGTGTTGGTAAGAAGCGGTGCTATGACCAAGCGGGGTCATCGTGCAATCGTCAAAGTGACAGTTCATCTTCTTTGTCGCATAAACCGGGAGTTACTTCTGTCTCCCACATTGTGTGTCATAAGTGTCTTCAGCCGGGTCACTTTCGTTCGCAGTGTACCATGTCGGTTCCTCCCTCAAAATCTTGTTTCATGTGCGGTGAAGTTGGTCATGTGGCAAGAGTTTGCCCCAAGCAATGAAGAATCTGGGTCAAAGAAGTTGGCGGCGTTCTTTGTTTGTTCCTCGGCAGAGTTTCGCTTCCGCGTTGGACTTGTGAAATTCCATGTACTCGTTGTATTGTTGAGTTGTTCTTTTAATTTGCGATCTTCATTATGTATCGTTTTCTTTGGGATTGTATTGAAAACTATGTCGAACTTGGATCTTGCATTGAATCGTAATTGGATCTTGATATTTTCTTGTGATCACTCTTGGAATTCATTTGTCAAGTTTCTCGTTTGCAAATGAAGTTGCAAAATTCTATAGTTGTGTTGATTGATGGATGGTTTCCTAGTTGAGAATTGTTCCTTCTCTTGGATGTCATTTGACTTATGTTGGACAACCATGTTATGTTGAATTGGTTAAAGCTTTCTCATTTGAAATTTTGAAAGATGTCATTGGAACCTAAAATTTTTTTTTGAGGTGGAAAAAAAAATTAGAGAGTTGTAAAATTTTCCTTGGTTGGTTCCATAGTCTTGACTCCTTGTTGAAAGTCCCTACTTTGGTTGTTGTAGTGTTGTTTGGGACTTGTTGTTGTTGTTGTTGCTCCTCATTTCGTGTTTGAGTTGTGTATGCTTGGGACACCTTACCTAAGTCTCAAATCCGTGTCGTTGTGAGATGTTCTCTTGTTGGGCATTGTTGAATTGTCGTAAGAAGTTTGACTTCTTTTCTTGTTGTGACGTCTACCTAGTGCTTTCGTACCAAAGTATTCGTTCTTTTGCAAAATTAGTTATGCGTGGGAAAATGGGTACGATTGCATATTGAATTTAGACTCGGTGTGAGTTTGTGCTAAGTCATGTTGTTTGGACTTAACACTTGCATAATTGGTGTGGTGTGTGTGAGTTTTTCTTTGATTGTGTGATGTATGTTTGACGTGTGTGTATCGAATTGAGAAACGCTACCGGCCAGGGCATCTCAGGACGATCACCAATGTCATGATGTCCCCGCACCAGGACGTGTGTGTATTTTGTTGGGTGTTTAGACATTTCAATGCATATGGTATTCGGGTTGGTTGCGAATAACTTAGGATTGTGGCTTATCTTATCGATGTATCCTTGGCATGTGCAGGAAGAATGGCGTACTCTTGGCTTGTTGATGCATTTTCAAGATGTGGATATCTTTGTTCGGTGATTTTGATGATGGACTTTTGCGTGCTTGTGACGTGAATGTGGTGGAGTTTGCGTGTAAATCTCGTTAGAATTGTTCTTTGGTCGACTTTTGGTCCTTGAGCGCGATTCCTCGTGTATTTTTGTCGGTTACGGATTGTATCTAAGAGTTGGTTTGATTCTTTGAATCGTGTGACATGTGTGATTTCCTATCGGTAAGTAGTCTTGATTGCAGCGGATGCGTGGTGGATCGTAACTCATCATTGGGTCCTTCTTGAGTAGTTGCATCGATTAGTTGTTTCCTTACTCCGGTAAATTTCGAGGACGAAATTTCTGTAAGGAGGGTAGTTTGTAACGCTCCGCAAATTTTAGCTCAATTTGTACCCGTTTAAGAAATTATATCGTTTAGAGTTTCGTCTAAAAAGAGGTCTTTGGGAAGAAATCAAGTCCATTTGATCGTATTTGAGTGTGAAGATATCGTTTGGGAATCCTGTTGAACCTATTTGTATCGCTTGGTTTGGGTTCGGGACACGTTAGGGTGGTTTGGAACCCCTTTTCTGTCAACTTTTCACTTTTGGGGCAAGCTGCATCGGTGCAGCCATGAGGTGCATTGGTGTAGGGAGCCCATTAGGCCTTGCATCGGTGCAGAACCGATGCATAGGAGCTCTAATCCCTTGAAGCTTCAGTTGCATCGGTGCAACTTTGTATTGCATCGGTGCAGGTCCCCCTTGCATTGGTGCAGAACCAATGCGCAGCACATCTGGTCCCTTTTTCGTAAGGGCTGCATCGGTGCAGCTTAGACTTGCACCGGTGCAGCTGCTGTTTTTCGGGCAATCACTAAGGGTAATCTCGTCTTTTCGCGTGGGGTCCTATATAAATGTTTGTGGTCGACTTTAGGGCATTATTGGCCCCATTTTCTGCAGAATATCATCTCTCTCTACCTCCCTCTTCTCTCCCTCTCCCTTCTCTCTTGATTTTGGAAAGATCCATGGAGAATCAAAGCTCGGTTCTTTGGTAAACGTCGATGAGCGCATCGAGAGCTTCACATTGACGAGTTTAGATCGTCTTGGAATGGTATGTCTCTTCCTCTCTTGTTTCTAAGATTGCTCTCCTCCATTTTCTAATAGTAAAACCTTATAGGTTGCGACGAGGGCTACGCGTTGATGGGTTCGGACCGTGTGGACATTCTCCGGCGAACTTTTCGGGCGACTCTCCGGTGGGTAACTTTTAACTCCTACCTAGTATGCGTGGGTGTGCGTAATTCTATTCATTGTTTCATTGATTATCGATCGTTAACTCCCTATGCAAATTCGTATTGTTTGTAGTTCAATTTATTGGCGTCGAGTATGTAATTGTGTTGTTATCATTCGATTGGTTGGTGTTGGTTGACTTAGGAGAATTATGTTGACGATTGGAATGATCTTGAGGTGGGGTGAATAATTTGCGTGTCGTGGATTATCCTTAGTGTGGCATAGGCACCAAGCGTTCGATGAAATGTCCGAATGGGTTTGAGGTGGAATTTGGGTGCGTTGACCATGTAGGATTATTGTGATGGTCGTCTAGTGACGTGTTCGATACACTTGGGTCCTTACGAGATCGTGAGAGAGTGATTTGTGGAAAAATTGGGACTTCTCCCCCTTGTTGTTAATTATGATGAATCTTCTACCTAGTTGAGTGTGGTAGTGGAAATCCTTTGGGTGAAAATGTGTCGTGACTTCATTGGGTACTAGCATTATTGTGGTGTGATGGACACGAGTCTCCTTGGTGTCGTGACGATGGGAAATCGGAAGCGTGTGTTGGGCTTTACCTTGAGGAGATTATGGAATCACGGAAATTGAATGAGTTATTCTACAATGAAGGGTACCTAATGAATGCAACGAATTCCCTATACGAGGAATGGATCCTACGAGGACCACCCTTAGCCAATCTTCAATTATTCACCAAAACTCACTAACGGAACAAGGAAGTGTAATGTGTGGTTTGACTTGGATGGTTTTGCCCAAGTCCGTTTGTCGTGTTAAGTGGGAGATACGCGTTCCCTTGAAGTCGCGGAATCACTAGATATCATTGACAGGTGATGATCTAGGAATAAGATCCTTTAGCCATAGGTGGGAGATACGAGTTCCCGAAAGTCTCGGAATATACTGGATACACTGGCAGGCGGGATCCTGGAACAAATCTTAACACATGTGGTTTACTCTCCCTTGTCTAGGGGAGATTGGAGACTCGCTTGTATAGGAGTCGACCGGAAATTATTTGGAGACTCGCTTGTGTAAGAGTCGACCGAAAATGAATATTGGAATAAAACGATAACCTTGTGATGGTAATTCGGTTGCGCCCCCTTGGGTGAACCAAGGTGGGAAAATGATGAAATGTGTAATCCGATATTCAATATCAACTACAATCATGTGAATCCTAAACATTACAAAGGAATGTGGGAATGATGGGAAACGATGAGAGGACTTGACGTTGAGTTCCTTGCGAGTGATTGTAGGTGTTGGTCGTGTCTTGACCGGGGTTTGGGCTGAGGGTATGTGTGATTGAGTATCGAGGTTCATGTGTCCCTTAGTAGAGTTCCCTTGTGATGGTGTTTACGTTGGAGACGTAGGTTGGTTCGGGTGACACTCTACTTGTATGACTTCAGGGGTACTCTTAGTCTCACGTTGCTTGGGCGTGTGCATGTGTTGTGCCTTCTCCTTGACTTGTTACCTTTACTTTGTGGCACATAGAGTCGCATGCGCTCGTGCATGATTTGTAGTCGTTAGTTGTTACCGCACTGAGCTGTGTTTTGCTCAGACCCTCCTTTCTCTCCCTTTTCCAGGATCATACTGTAGGGTTTCTCTTGCAGGGTGACTTGGAGCTTGTACTGGCAGCTGGTTCCTTTGGAGCTGCAGTCTTGGCTCTCCTTGTGCTGTTGTACTCACTTTTCAGCTTTCAGGTTGTTGTACGGTTGTAGTTGTACTTTCTCTTTATAGTTTATAGCGAGTAGTTCGATTGTACTTCCTTTCTTGTACTCTTTCAGTTTGTACATTGTATCAAGATTAATGTAATGAGAACTTCAACTGCAATGCTGCTGTATAGTAACTATTAACTCCCCGATGCTATGTTTATTGTATTTCAAAAAAAATATGTTGGAAATGTTTTACTTAAAAACACAGGGTGTTACACATCGTGTCACTTCTCATGACATTCAATCACATAAAATATTTTTCTTCTTATCGTCAATACATGGATATCTTGAAAAAATATCTTTCTCGTTTGTTTCTGTGGTAATCTCAACATAATATCACTTGGATGCTCATTAGCAATGAAAAGTATCTTGCAAAATGAATAATCATGCTTGCATAAATTCTGAGTAAATAAAGCATATAGAAACTCACTTTGTTGATTTGAAATTCTCTTCCTTTAATCTACTTTCTTCAAGTAATTCCAAATTCCAAATCTAGGATATATCATTGAAAGAAATCAATACTTTTCTCATTGTTAGGCATTTAGCAATTGCCGAACAGTCACTGGGCCAAACATCAGCTGCCACACAGCCGAACAGAATGGGGTCGGACTATGTGTTGCGCAGTCGAATAGAGGCTGATCAAATGCTAACTGGGCTAAGATACTAATTGGGATGAACACTAATCTAGGATGCTACACTTACTGTTGTATGGCCGAAGAGAAGGCTGGGGCTGAACAACTGTTTTATCGCTCAGCCGAATAGTTGGGGCTCCTAGATACTGAGTGGGAATACCAAGTTATACGAGGGCATTAGTCAAGTCAAGGCCAGAGTAATATAGGCCAAAAGTGGGAGTGAGGGAACAATGTTTTACCAAGGGTTTTGGATTTTTGATGGGTCAAAAAGTAGTCATAAGTGGTCATGAAAAAATGCCACGTTTAGTTTGATGCTTAGCCGAACAGGAAAAACTCAAACTCCAAAGAACGGGCAAGTACCCAACCGAGCACAAGTGCTTGGGCTGTGGACGAGATCGGAAATAAAAGGGTCACTATTCTGATCAAGGCTAGTGTATGGAATGTGTGCCGAGCAGGTGACAATCCTGTCGTGCAGATTCCAAGCGGCCCGAACATGTTCAAGGGTATGCCAAACACAAAAACATTCTGCCAAATTATATGTAAAGCTTTTCCAGTGCGATTGAGTGCTAAGACGAACAAAAGGGGCTTTATCAAGTACAACAAGGGTGTGCCACACTAGAGGATAGCTAAACAAGGGTTACTGTGAATAAAGGTTCTCTGGTCCAATTGGGTGTGCGGTAGGCCTTTTGGGAAAGGCTGTCGAATAGTGGTCAGTACGGCAAGGACCTTTGGTGGTCCTACTAAGAAGTCAGTATGATGGCTAAGTGCGGCAAGGCCCTTAAGTGGGTCTTCCGAGCACAAATGGTGTACTGCTGAACAAGAAATAGCGCAGCAAGGCCCTTAGATGGGTTGTCGGACAGATGTGGCCAAAGGCCCTATGTTTTATGGAATAAAAAGGATTAATGATGTGGATACCCCTTGCCGGAGGATGTTGCTGAACAAGCAATAAGTGTTGGTTGCTTGAGTGATGATGTCGATCAATGGATGTCTTGCCGAACATAAAGGATTTTCTAGATAGCTGGATTGGGATTGGACTTTCTCTCACTAGAGTGAAAACAATATAGTTCAAGAGGTTTGGTGTAGCGAAATGATGTACAATGGTTCAATTTATAATAGTGAGGGGTAGTTGGATGTCTTAATTAAGGTGAGTTTGGACAAAATAGAGTGATGTCCAATGAGTCAGCTTTCGATGCTGCCCAGTCACGCTACTGACCAAGCACCACTCGACTAGCCACCTGTCATGTCAGGTAGCATCTTTTTGCAGCTTTGCTGTGCACCACCACCCACAGGTCGACTGACCTGGACCATCAATCACAGTTTACCCTCTAAATTTTTTAGATGTTTCGGATTTAACCTTAAGTTTATAATTTTCTCACTTTAGCCCTTTATCCCAATTATTTTTTACTACTTAAACCTCAGAATTCTTTTTAAAGCCTTAATAATTTCCAAATAAATTCTAAAAAATCTTCTAAAATTTTAGAAATTATATTTTTATCCAATAAATGTATTTTGGTCTTATTTTGTCGGATCGGGGTCTCACATCCTCCCCACCTTAGGAGGTTTGGTCCCCAAACTTGGTCGAACTAAATGATAAATGGGCATAACATTGATTTCAACAAGTGGCCAATCATTAGTCATTGACGTGAAGAAAGCATACCTTAATGGAATAACTCTGGATATTTTTGGCACATGTCGCTCTCTTTCTCCCACGTGGCTTCACTACCAGCTTGATTTTCCTACCATACTTTGACTAATTGAATGACTTTGTTTTTTAGATGCTTTTCTTGTGTGTCTAAAATTTTCACTAGTCGTTCCTAGTAAGATAAGTTCTTATCAATTTAGATGGGTGGTTGCACCAAGATGTGGATAGGATCAGGTACATACTTTTGAAGCATGGATCTAGGAAAACATCATAGATATTGGCTAATTCCTGGGGTTAGGGAAAGATAATAAGCGACAGGTCCGATCCTTTCAAGGATTTCAAATAGTTCGACGTACCATAGATTTAGCTTCCCTATTTTCCCAAATCTGACACTGCCTTTCATCGGGGATACTTTTTAGAATACCTTCTTTGCTTCATAGAATTCCAGCTTTCTTTGGTGAGAATGTGCATAACTCTTCTGATGATCCTGAGTTCTATTCAACCGATCTTGGATTAGCTTGATTTTTTCTGTCATCTCCCTCATGATTTCAAGTCAAGTAAGCTCCACTTCCCCGACTTTCATCCAACAAGATGGTTACCTACATTTTCTTCCATATAGAGCTTCGAATGGTGACATACTGATGATTGCTTGGTGACTATTGTTGTAGGCAAATTCTACTAACAGTAGTTGTTGCTCCTAATTTACTTGAAATTCCAGTGTACATGCTTGAATCATATCTTTCAACATCTAAGTTGTCCTTTCTAATTGTCCGTCTGTCTAAGGATGAAATGGCGTACTCAGGTTCAGCTTCATTCCTATTTCCTTTTGTAGTGATCTCCAAAATCTGGACACAAATCTCAGGTCTCTGATGGATGTGATTGACATTGGTGCTCTATGTAATCGGATGATCTCTCATACATACGTTGCTTCCATCTAATCCATGGAATACGTGTTTTTAATCGGGATAAAGTGTTCTGATTTCGTCAAACGATCGACTATGACCTAGATTAAATTGTTTCCTTTGGATGAATGAGGGAAACCTGTAACGTAATCTATCACGATGTCTTCCCACTTCCACTTCAAAATCAATAGAGGTTGGAGTAGTCCTATTGGCTTCTATCGAACGAATTTGACTTGCTGGCATTGCAGACATCAATCAACATAGTTAGATATGTCCTGCTTTAATCCCATACACCAATATGTCTTCTTAAGGTCTTGGTACATCTTTGCCCTTCTTGGATGAATTATGAACTTGGATTTGTTTCCCTTTTATATGACTTTTCACTTGATCTCTTCATCATTGGGCACACATATATGGATTCAAAATATAAAAATTCTCTTCTGTATCTTGAATTCGCTTCCCGAATTGTTCTTAGTATCGTCACGATTCTTCTTTAGCCTTGGGTAATTCAAAATTTGGACCGGAGTGGGGACCGGAATTCCGCGCGAAACTCCGGCCGGAATTCTGGTTGAATATTCAAATTTGATTTTCAAATTTCAGAGGCTCCAAGAATATTCCATAAGAGATATATTGTGCTAGTCCACACTTCAATCCAACGTACATATTCCAGAAAAGTCTATA
>NMUG010008065.1:0-11802 GCA_002855965.1 Monotropa hypopitys | reverse complement strand
TTATCTCCCAAGAAATCCCGAAGAAGTCAATAATAACAAGAATTTAGGATATCAAATCAACTAATAATCCAAGAAATGGAATTAAAATTTCCAAAAAACTAAAAATTGATTTATAAATTTTGAACTATTACACGCGGACACACACGACGCACACGACACACAACACACATACACGGCACACAGATCATACACACACCACCCAATCCCATGATACACACACACACACACACTGAATCGCACAAACACATACATACCTCTGCAGGCACACCTCCACAAACCCGCTCCTCCTCCTCCTCCACACGATCTCGCTCTCACTATCCTCCACTCGATATCTCTCTCTCTCTCTCTCTCTCTTTCTCTCCCGTGGTTTTCTGGGGTTGGCAATCCCGGGGTTGGGTTCGGCAAGGTTTGGGTGTTTGTGTTTGTGTTTCAGGGGTTTGGGCATTGGGACTGTGTCAATTTGGGTATTGTGGCTGTATGCAATGCATACAACTGTTAATATCATCCTCTTATTTTATTAAAATTTTTAATTAAATTACACCTAGCCCCTTGAAATTTTGGGTTATTACATTTTAACACAACCTAATTTATTTTAAAATTTTAGTCCTAATTTCTCATCCATTTTTTTAAATTCCAACATCTAATGTAATTATACATTAATAATTTAATTTCACATATTATCTTTTCCTCGAACCCCAAATTATTATTTTTTCCCAATTTGGTTCACTCCTGAAATTTTTTTATATCTACAGTTTAAAAATTTTCAATCTCTCTATCTATTTTTAAATAATAAACCCGTTTTAAAATGTTCAGGTCTCACAACACCGCTGAAAGGTAGCCGGTGCATTACACAAACCAAAAGGCATGCGATGATAGGAAAACGTACAGTAAGTACACATGAAGGTGGTCTTTTCCTGATTCTCAGGGTTGACTGCCACTTGGTTGTACCCAAAATATCCATCCAGGAAACAATAGTAGCTTTAGACCACCAACCTCTCCAAAATTTGATCAATGAACGGAAACGGAAAATGATCTTTCTTGGTCATGGAGTTGAGCTTGCGGTAATCAATGCAAACACGCCAACCTGTGGTCTAGCATGCACATACAGGTTCTCACTTCTTCTTCTCAACCATAGTGATACCCGACTTCTTGGGCACCACTTGAGTGGTACTTACCCACTAACTATCAGTGATGGGGTATATGATACCCACATCGAGGAGTTTCAAAACCTCCTTCATCACTACCTCTTTCATGATAGGATTCGACCTCCTCTGCATTTTTCTCATGGGCTTAGCATTCTTCTCGCAATTTATGCAATGCATGGATATAGAGGGATCAATTCCCTTCAAGTTGGCCACCGACCACCCAATTGCCTTCTTATTCTCTTTAAGCACGTCTATGAGTTGGTCCTCTTTCAAAGCAGAGAGGTATAAGGTGATTATTATAGGAAAAGTGTCATCGGGTCCCAAAAAACATAATTGAGTTAAGCTGGTAAAGGCTTCAACTTAAGCATGAGAGGTGACTCAATAGACAACGGAGCTGGAGTGGTAGAAAGAGACGACAGTGACTCAAAAGGAGTTGACCATGTATGTATGTCCATTAGAGGTGTAAGATCAAACATAGAATTAACCTTTGCAATGGATTGGTTGATGTTAAACTCCTCATAGACAAAGTGTGCAAGACAGGATTCTAGAGGATCTCTGGCTAACACATCAGGAAGTGCCTCCTTAACCAACTCATGAATCACATCGACTGCATAACAGTCTTCATCACGTTGAGGTTGGTGAGCATCAAGCACTACATATATTAAGGCTCATTTTCATGTTTCCAAAAGACACCTCCATCACTCCACTCTGCACAACTATGTGTGCATTATCCATAGACAAAAACAAACACCCCAAAATGACTAGTGTTTGTGCTTTTAATGGTATGGGGTGGACATTCTCTGTGTCAAGGACAATAAAAATCAACATGATAGTAAAAATTGTTGATCTTGACAAGGACATCTTCAAGCATGCCCCTTGGGGCTTTCACAGAATGATCGACCAACTGCAGAGTGACCATCGTGGGATTCAACTCACCAAGCCATAATTCCGCATACACAGAGTAAATTGAAAATAA
Source organism: Monotropa hypopitys (assembly GCA_002855965.1). NCBI lineage: Eukaryota > Viridiplantae > Streptophyta > Magnoliopsida > Ericales > Ericaceae > Monotropa > Monotropa hypopitys. Next base: position 9,681 of record NMUG010008065.1, on the reverse strand, counting down.
AAATAGATGAAACCAATTAGTTATGGGCTCAAATAATTGTATTTTTTATTCATCATTGCCTTACACTTGGCTCATATTTTAGTTGCAGCACAACTTGTTATCATCATAGCCAAAGCTGAAATGTATGCAACATTAAGTTGCCATTACGACCATCATAAGTTGCAACACAATTAGTTTTTTTATTACTATAATAGTCGAATACTAAAATAAGTCACTAACCATTATCTATATTAGAATTTGAAAAATAATCTCTAAATTTATCTTTAGCTAAGAATTTTTGAATTCGAAGGCATGCATCCTCCCAATCTTTTAAGCATATGAGACAATCCACAAGATCGACAACTAACAGAAATTAAAAAAACAAAATCGCACAAAATATTTACCAAAATAAATCCATAAGAAACAAAATCGCACAAATCAAAGACAGATCCACGATCCTAAACGGAATCTCACAGCTTCGAATAATAGAAAATAAAAAGTTAAATTGAACAACAAAGAGACCCAGTCAGAGATAGATCGGAAGAACCAGTCATAAATGAAATCCCACAAGATCGACGACTAATAGAAATAAAAAACGAAATTGCACAAAACCCTTACCAAAATAAAAATCAAAGAGTGATCCACGACCCTAAATGGAATCGCACAACTACGACTAACAGAAATTACAGAGAGCACACACACGCACGATAACGCACAATAATTCACAAAAATGCACACTAATAGAATTCAAAAAATGAAATTGCAAAAGGTTATAAAGAATAAGGCATATAGAGATAGTGTGACACCCGAGATGAATCTTGACCCTACAGGAAGGACATAATGATTCTAGGTAGGACAGATTATAGTGAGTGGTTGTGGATCCCACATCGCTTGGTGGATGCAAGTTGTGTGCTATAAATAGTAGATTATGAACCTACCTTGTAAAAGGCCTTTTAAAGGTGTGTGAGCATCAAAGCCCATTGGAACATCCCAGTTAAGCGTGATCGTCCTGGATTAGTCCAAGGATGGATGACCCCCTGGGAAGTCCACTGGGACTTGATGGCCAAAGTGAACAATATTGTGTAGGGCGGAGGTGGGTCATTACATATGGTATTAGAGCCTGTACTAACTGAAAATGTGGGACTAGAGGAGAATCTTGACCCCCCACACGAGGACGTGTGTTCCTAAGTGGGGGAGATTGTGACACCTGGAATGAATCTTGACCCCACAGGAAGGACATAATGGTCCTATGTGGGGGAGATTGTGATGGGTGGTTGTGGGTCGCACATCGCCTGGTGTATGTAAGTTATGTGTGCTATAAATAATGGATCAAAGCCCAATAGAACATCCCATTTAAGCATGCTTGTCCTAGATTAGTCCAAGGATGTATGATCCCCTAGTAAGTCCACTGGGACTTGACGGCCAAAGCGGACAATATTGTGCAGGCCAGGAGTGAGTCATTACAAAGAGTGTGTTCCGATCGTCACAATCTCATAGAGAGTACACAAATGCACAGTAACACACACAAACTCACACCAATACAAATCAAAAAATGAAACCACAGAAGGAAATAGAGAACATAGCATATATAGAGCGTTTGTGTTTTGATCGTCACAGTCTCATAGAAGGAGAGAGAGTGTGTGTTTCGATCGTCACAATCTCACAGAGAGCACACAGACGTATGGTAACGCACACAGAGAGCACAAATGCACACAATAGAGAAAACCCTAGAGACGAGATGAGAGAGTGATGAGAGAGAGAGGGATAGAACTTCAACTTAGAAAATAACTTAGGTTATATTTTTATTTAAGTATTTAGGTATATATAGTATGTATTTATTAGTTAAGGAATATAATAATATAAACTAAGTATATATTAAGTATAGAATAGGTCTATAAGTATAATTACAGTATATTACATATAAATGCTTATTTTTATGTCATTTTTATGTTTTTAAAAATCTACACCGTTAAGATTAAATGTCTAATTGATTCAATCATTACTTTTAAAATTGGTTATAATCGAACGTCGAAAACCATATAATCGGAGCACATTTTGTAATTTTAGAGGCAAAATCATACATTCCACAACTCGATTGTCGTCAATTGTTTATTGTTTACAAAACTGAAACCGTCAATATTTTACGTAACGGCTATTAGAGAATTAATGTCAATAATGAACAAAACCACTATTTGGTACATACTTGATCGGTTGTAAAATAGTTCTCTAGTGATCCATGTACGTCTACATGAACGAGGGGCTTCCAAAGTCTGATGGATCCAAAAAATTACAATTTTGATTAAAAAAATAAACAAAATTTATTGAACGATTTTGATCATCGTGGTAGTATTGCGGTCATATACAGTATAATAATCTATAGATTAATATCTAGGTTCATACTTAAGTAAGTTATATAGATTTCAAAGGTGACTATCGAATTTATTTTTATAAAAACTCAATCTAAACTGTTAGGATTGAATGTCTAATTGATTCAATCATTACTTTTTAAATTGGTGACAATCGGACGTCAAAAACCATATAATTGGTGCACATTTGGTAAATTTGATGCAAAATCATACGTTCCACAACTCGATTTCTGTCAATTTTTAATTTTTTTATAAAACCAATACTGTGGTAGGTAAAAATAAAAATAAGGGTAAAAGAGTAAAATTACAAGCAGGAAGATGACCAGAAACAGTCATATATGATTAAAATATTAAGTCCCGAGCAGAATTAATATTTCCCGAGCAGAAATTATCCCCGCGCATGAAAGAACAGGATAAACAGTGTTTTCACAACGGAACACCCCGAGCTAAATTTGAGCTTGGGAAAAGGTTGCTCATTTCGGGAAATTAGTCGAAAGTGACGATCTAAGCAAGTTCTAACTAATTGTAAAGTCAAAGATAAGAAACAAGATATCCGGAATGATCAAAGTTATTAATAGCGGTACTTTGCAGAATTATATCCCGAGCAGAATTGGAGCTCGGGAAGATATCAGTCGAAAATCCATGTTTGATTAGCTTGTAAACATATGAAGATAAGAAAAGTAAATAAAAGGTTTGATCATGACAGTTTAGATTAGGGAATGATTTGGATGAAAAGTTCTAATCATTGAGCAAATCTCAGAAAGAATGATACGCATTAAATATGTAAGAGTATAATATACAAAAAGCCAAAAAGGAAGATTCAGTGGAGCCAATAATACATAAGAAGTGGAAACGTCAAGGGCCCACTAGTCGTCTGATATATATTAGAAAAGTGTATAAAACAAAAAGAAAAGGAATATACAGTCAGACCCTACCCTTCTAAAAGTTTAAAGAATAGAATGCGGGACCCAAGCAAATAATGAAGACAGACAGTATAAATACGAAGAAGAAGATGATTCAAAGGTACACACTCTCTCATTACTGATTTTCTCTCTGAATTTCAGTCTTCTTTCAAGTTATATTTTTCTAAAATATTAACTTGATCGTCGGAGTGCCCCCTGAGTAGAAGGGAGGGGGTCCCTTAGTCTTATTCTATTTTGTAGCTTGAAGTCTTGAAAGTCAACATTTAGGAGGAAGTCAACATCAGCATTCATCTGGTATTTTTGGACAAGTTCAAGGGTGATCAAAAATTCCCACCCACAATTGGCGCCGTCTGTGGAAAATCTTTTTAAAGATTTAAAGATTTCATTTTTTCTCTAAAAAATGTCAGGACGAGCACTGGAAACGCCAAGGAAAGATAGAAGCACATATGAGATGAAAGGAAAAGGTTTGGCCATCGCCACACCCAATGGTACCAAAAGGCCAAGGCAGATTCTTCAGGAGGAAAGTCCTCCGTCGAAGAGTTAGAGTTCTGATGGTGAAGAATCTGAGTTTTCTTCTTCAGAAACCAGAAGTCCTGCCAACAGAAGGGAGGCGGACTTAATAAGAATTGTTGAAAATCGAGATCAGATAATGGAAAGATTGGAGAGGGAGATCCAGGAGCTAAAGAGAGGCGAAGTTCCAAATCCTTAACAAGGGGCAGAAAACATTCCACAACGGTCTCGTTCAAGGTCCAGAAGACCCAGAAGCCAATCTGATCATCAAAACAGACCTAGGAATCAAAATGTGCCTAGAATTGTTTTGGATGATCAGATTAGTCACACTCACGGAAGGAGCCGAGCATCTATTCATGAGGATAGGTCAAGAAGGTCTAACTACCAGCAAAGAAACCGAATTCCAGAAATCTCAACACGGGACAGGAGGCACTATGAAGAAGGGAGGCAACCAAGGAATGAAATGACGAGGCAAGACTTGCAACCTCCGAATATGAATGATATTCGGGACTTGATAAATCATCGCATGGGAGGTAGGAGAACCACACAGGAGAATGCTAGGAGAGCATTGCTGTAGATGGCATCAACACCTTTGTGTGTTGAGATTGACGATTATCCCTTGCCTAGGAATTTTGTCCAACCAAAATTCCAAATGTACAATGGGACTTCTGACCCCATGGCACATTTAAAGGCGTATCTCCAATCCATGATCATGTATTCTGGAGATGAGGATTTATATTGCAAGATGTTTGCATCCAGTTTAGGGGAAATTGCTCTAAACTGGTATCACAGTCTTGCCCCATATTCAGTTATGGGATGGGAGGATCTTGCCGAGCAGTTTGTGGCAAGATTTCTCACTTATCGAAAACCGCCGAAGGAATTTGATTCCTTGATGTCACTGAGGAAAAAATCAGACGAATCTCTTCGAGAATATACAGGAAAGTACATGGGAATTTACAACGAGATAGAAGATTGCAGTGAAAAGTATGCAGTTGCAACCTTCAAACTCGGATTATCTGTTCGGGAGAAGCTGCGTGAGTCTCTCACAATGAACCCAGTAGAGACTATGGTGGAGCTGATGGATAGAGTGGAGTAGCACGCTAAGTTTCAAGATGAGATTGCTTGGGAAAATGAAAGGACTGGTTATAAAGCTCACAAAGCCAACACAGTGAGTCAGAAAAAGCCAGAGGAAAAGAGGAACCAAGAGACAAAGCCTACTGTTGTCGAAAGAAAAGAGGAACCAAATGAAGTGCTGTACGCAGCACGGAGAGCACCAAGGCCAGGTCCACAATCTTTTAAAGCTATTCATACTACTTTTAATACTCCTATTTTTCGTATTATCTGGCCAATGAAGGAGGAACCATTTTGGCGATGGCCCAAGAAGCGAGGAGGAAATCAGGCTGAGTTGGAAGCAACTGGAAAAAGATGTAGCTTTCACAGGGAGTTTGGCCATATGACAGAAGACTGTGACACCTACAAAAAGTTTTTGGAAGATCTGGTTGCTGCAGGACATCTGAAACAATATCTTGCAGGCCTAGAGGATGTAGCGCGAGAGGAGAATCAAAGAGCAGCTAGTCCCGAGCACAGATTTCTAGCTCCCCTTGGTACTATCCATGCGATCCATGGCATGGTAGAACCAACTTCAGAAAATGACGCCCGCACTCAGAGAAGGAGGGAAGGCCATTCACATCATGTTTTACACCTTGGCCAGAAGCGATCTAGGGAGGACGGACCAGAAAAAAATTCTTTCTCAGAGGAGGATCTTGATGGAGTGAAGGTGCCGCACAATGATGCTCTAATCATCACCTTGTAGATTTCCAGGTTTGATACAAAGAGGATATTGGTTGATCAGGGAAGTTCAACCGAAATTCTTTAATTTGATGCCTTTAAGAAAATGGGCTTAACAGAAGCAAATCTGCAGGAATCCAAAATTCCCTTAATTGGTTTTAGTGCAGAACCAGTTTGGCCTCTAGGATTGGTGGTTTTACCAATCCGTGCTGGAAGGGTCACATTGAACACTGAATTTTTGGTGGTAGATGTCCCTTCAGCATATAATGTGATTGTTGGAAGAACATGGATGCATAGGATGAGAGCAATCCCCTCCACCTATCATCAGGTTCTTAAATTCCCTGGCCCAAAGGGAATTGAATGTATCAAAGGAAATCAAGCTATATCTAAAAGTTGTTTTGTAGCCTCTTTGAAAATAAAACAGCGAGTTGAACATGTCAAATCCATAGAGGTGGCAGATCAACCAATGTTGGAGGATGTTGGAAAGAATCCAGAAGAAAGAGTGGTGGAGAAATTAAAGAAAGTTGCAGCTCATCCATCCGATGAAGAGCGCTATTTTTTGGTTGGAGAAGAAATGCCAGAAGAAGATGAGCAATATCTGGTCCAGTTCCTAAAGGATCACATTGATGTCTTTGCTTGGACACCACAGGAGATGCCTGGGATTGACCCCAAGGTGATTTGCCATCATCTGAATGTCAATCCAGGGTTTAAGCCTATCATGCAAAGAAGACGGAGATCGGAAGCACAACATACGGATGCAGTTATTGAGGAGGTGGACAATTTACTGACAGCTGGAGCAATTCGGGAAGTATATTATCCAGAATGGCTGGCCAATACATTGGTGGTTAAGAAGAAAAATGGCAAATATAGAGTCTGTGTTGATTTTACAGATCTCAACAAGGCTTGTCCTAAGGACAGTTTTCCCTTGCCCAAAATCGATCAATTGGTGGATGCAACTACATGTTTTCAAAGAATGAGCTTCCTGGATGCATATCAAGGTTACCATCAAATTGCAATGTTTGAGCCTGACCAGGAGAAGACTTCTTTCATCACTCCCAGAGGTTTATACTGCTACAAAGTGATGCCATTTAGGCTGAGGAATGCTGGAGCCACGTATCAGAGACTGGCTACAAAGATGTTCAAAGACATGTTCGGCAAAAACCTGGAAGTGTATATTGATGACATGGTGATCAAGTCCAAGAAAGCAGAATCCCACTTGGCAGATTTGCGTCAGACATTTGAGGTACTCAGAAACTTAAAGCTAAAACTTAATGCTTCCAAATGTGCTTTTGGTGTTAGCTCAGGAAAAGTTCTGGGACATTTGGTCACAAGAAGAGGAATAGAAGCAAATCCGGATCAAATTTCAGCTCTTCAAAATCTCCAAAGTCCTAGAAAGACTAAGGAGGTTCAGAAGCTCACAGGAATGATAGCCACGCTGAACAGGTTCATCAGCAGGTCCTCTGACAGATGCAGACCTTTCTTTCAATTATTAAAGAAGCAAGCTACTTACAACTAGACAGAAGAATGTGAAAGTGCCTTTCAAGAGTTGAAGAGATATCTTGCCAGCCCACCCTTATTTGTTACACCAGAACCAGAAGAAGTGTTGAAGCTTTATCTTTCAGTATCAGAGCATGCAGTCAGTGCCGTATTAGTCAAAGAAGAGAACGCCTAGCAGAGAGCCATTTATTATGTTAGCAAAACACTTCTTAATGCAGAAACAAGATATTTACCATTGGAGAAGCTGATTTTAGCCTTGGTGGTAGTCTCGAGGAAATTAAAACATTACTTCCTGGCCCACATCATTGAGGTGCCAACCAATCATCACTTAAAAACTGTACTCAAAAAAGCAGATTTTTTGGGAAGAGTGGCAGCTTGGTCTGTGGAGTTCGGGGAATTTGATGTCCGATTTACCCCGTGCACAGCAATCAATGGGCAAATTCTTGCAGATTTTGTTGTAGAATTTACTCCAAGAAGCAGCACAGCAGAACCAGTGCAAGAGAAAGATCCAAAACCATCAGAACAAACAAGACATGAAGTGGAGCAGCCAGAATCAACTAAAGGGATTGTAGAAGACTCATCAAAACAATTGAAACTTTTTGTAGATGGTTCTTCTTGTAACAAAAAGACTGGAATTGGTGTTGTACTATTTTCACCAGATGGATTGGCGTTAGAACAGTCAATCCATTTGGCTTTTAATGCTACTAATAACATTGCCGAGTATGAAGCTTTGCTTCCAGGACTTAATACTGCACATCAATGTCAAGCTGATGATTTATTAATTCATTGTGACAGTCAGTTGGTTGTTAACCAATTGTCTAGTGAATATGTGACTAAGAATGACCGAATGGCTTCTTATGCTGAGAAAGCTAAAGAAGCCTTAGGCCATTTCTCCAAGACAAAGATTGTGCAGATCACTTCAAAACAAAATAGCCATGCAGACGCCTTGGCATGTTTGGCATCATCAATACCAGTGAACCTTCGCCGCACAATCAGAATTGAATCACTGCTTCAACCGAGCATTGAAAAGCCTCGTGTTCAAGAAAGCATGGATCTTGATCTCGGATCAAGCTGGATGGATCCAATTGTGGCGTACATCAAACATGGAACGCTGCCAGATGATAAGAAGGAAGCACACAAACTGAGACTTAAGTCAACCAGATTATGGCTTTCTCCCAGTCAAGATTTGTATCGAAAGTCCTTCATGGGACCATATCTAAGGTGTGTTCATCCAACTCTTGTGCAGAAATTTCTTTATGAGATTCATGAGGGGGTGTGCGGCAGCCATGTTGGTGGTCGTTCACTTGCTCATAGGGCAATTTCTCAAGGATTCTGGTGGCCTTATATGCAAGAAGATGCGCAGGTATATGTTCAGAACTGTGATAAGTGTCAGAGGTTTTTCCCTATTATTCATACGCCTGCTGTTGACTTGGCACCATTAACTAGCCCCTGACCATTTGCTCAATGGGGGCTAGACATTGTGGGACCAATGCCAACAGTAAAGCACATGAAGAAATATCTTTTAGTTGGAACAGATTATTTTACAAAATGGATAGAAGCAGAGCCATTGACAAAGATCACTGAGAAGAATGTAGAACAATTTGTTTGGAGGAATATAATTACAAGGTTTGGGATCCCTTATGCATTAGTTTCTGATAATGGAACCCAATTTCAAGATAAATTCAAAGCCTTTTGTGCGGGTTACAAAATCAGAAACTTTTATGCATAAGTGGGGTATCCCCAGAGCAATGGGCAGGCAGAGGCTTCCAACAAGACTATTTTGGATGGAATCAAGAAAAGATTGGACAAGGCAAAGGGCATATGGGTTGACGAGCTTCCCATTATTTTATGGGCTTATCGAACAACACCTCGAAGGTCTACTGGTGAAACCCCATTCTCATTAGCTTATGGGGTGGAGGCAGTTATTCCTCTTGAGGTGGGAATCCCCACGATCAGAACAGAGATGATAGATCAAGGAGGCAATGATTCAACAATGACAGTGCAATTGGATTTGATTGAAGAAAAAAGAGAAAGAGCATATGTGAAGTTGGCAGCTTATCAATCTCAACTCTCTCGGTATTACAATAAGAAAGTACATCCCAGAGAATTCCAGATTGGTGATCTAGTGTTAAGGAAAGTGCTCGGCAATATAAAAGATCCAACAGAAGGCAAGCTCGGGCCTAATTGGGAAGGACCATACAAAGTGATTGGAAAGGCAGGACAATGATCATATAAGCTGGTGGATTTAGAGGGAAAAGTGATTCCCAGAACATGGAATACTCTAAATTTAAGAAAGTATTATCAGTAGTTGTATTGATCCTTTATTTGAATGAAATTCATTTATCCCTACTTGTATTGTTACAGATATTGCATGCAATGAAAGTCTTGATGAACTTTAATTCCATGCAAGGGGCATATGATAGAGAAAGAGATAGAGACAAAACAGAAGACTTGGGGCTAGTTTTTTGTGACACATACCTTAGGGTTTGTGACAAAATTGTCTTCCCGAGCACACAAATATATGGATGAGAAGTCCAATATTTTTGCTCAAAACAGAAAGAACAAAGGGGATACTTTTTTATGACACATACCTTAGAGTTTGTGACAAAATTGTCTTA